>JARK01001354.1:577410-626424 GCA_000688135.1 Ancylostoma ceylanicum | reverse complement strand
TTTTTTTTTTTTTTTTTTTTTGGAAGAGGAGAGGGAGGGGGGGGGGATGGAGGGCAGTATATGGGTATGACTGGGTGCAAATTAAAATGTGCGCTTTTGCGGCAGGGCAAAAGGTCTTCTGTTCACTCCCTTAGGATAACGTCTTCTACACCCTAAGCCTGGTGCTGCTGCTACAGTGCTATCTTAACTCTTCTTCGGAATTGCGTAGTAGCGCATTACATATGAAATGTTCCTCCCATATACATACAATGAACTCCAAACGGTCGTAGACAAAGGGCGGGACCGCGGCGCGGCGTTCTTGGGCAGAGACGCAAGGGCTCTGCATGCTGGCTCTGGTTGTCTGCTGCAGCGTGGCAATCCAGTTCTTTGTTGCCGGCAGAAGCAGACAACCAGAGCCAGCATGCAGAGCCCTCGTGTCTCTGCGCAAGAACGCTGCTCCGCGATCCCGCCACTTGTCTGCGGCCGTTTAGAGTTCACTGCAGTTATTATCGTAAGTTTCCACTGTAGTTTCTCAAATTCATAGGATCTAGTCATCCGCCTATCATTTCTGTGGGCTCGCTGTAACTACTGCCGCCTTTGAGTCTGCACCAGCTGAAAAAAGAAAAATGGCTGACCATTTTGGGCTATTTTCAAGCTCCCTAGAGAACAGGCAGTTTTCCATGTCTGGGAAAAGCAAAGCCTAGTACTGAGCCCAGGTCTTGAAGAGTGATTTTATATGTGTAGCTTTTCTAAATAACGCAGTAGCAACTATTCGTCTCCTATGCGTTCGCTACGTCTGCTTTTTGTCAGATTAGGTGCAATTGTATAGCAGCACACTTCGTACATATGGTCGTGTATTACAATGTGCAGGTCTCCTTTTTTGACACTGTAAAGATGTACATAAATGTCTGAAATGTAGATACTCCTTTTTATTATTGATTGATTTGTACTTTTACAGTAATCCCTCCTAGTTCCATTTAGTTCACTGGTGTTGATTGATTCTTTGGTCATCCCTGTGTTTCGTCTCTGTTTCCGCCTGACAGGGAAATTTTTGTCTAACTTCTCATTGTCATGTAATTTCTCATTGGTATGATCTGAATTATGTATCAGTAGGGCTTGCATGTATTTAGGCGACACAGTTGTGTTAGGGTGTGATTTGATTTTGACTGGTAGAAATAAATTTTCGTAGATTACTGCATTTTCTCTTAGAATTTATCTCCAGTTCACATAATTTTGAAATTTTTATTTAATTTTGAAGGTTATATGTATCGCTTCATTTCGTATGGGAATATTGTCTGCCTTCATGCGTTTAACCGAGATGCGATGCGATTGCTGAAATGACGGGTTCAATTGAGAGGAGATGAAAAGTTGCTTTGGATAATGAATTGAAGTCAAAAAATTTCGTTTTGTTGCTTAGGCAGCCACCATACATACTCCATGTGTCGCCGTCGCCATCATTTTCGATGCCTTTGGCTGCGTTTATACTTCATCGCGGCGTAACCGCGTACATGCAAACTGTTCATGCGACGACCTCGTCGACGTGGTGGATCTACTCTTGCTTTCTACTTCGTCCAGCTGTTTCAAGGGCAATTTATACTAGATGCGACTTGCGTGCGACTTTCAGACGCACGCACCCAGATTTTCTATGAAGACCGGTCATGGAAATTCTCAATAAAAGAACGCGCGGCCGTCGCGAGGCCGTGAACGTGTGCGACTGAGCTGCGACTGCGATGCGTCTGGTCCCTATTCTTCATCATATAGTCGCACGCGCGTCAGTCACACGCATCCAGTATAAATTGCCCTTCAGCTTACAACCTACTTAACATTGCTGTCCGTCACATTGCACATATTGTTGCCGTTGCCGCGACGTCATCGGTTCGCGATGAAGTATAAACCCCGCAGCCTGTCGATTTGGGGCGGAGCATCGCTGGCGACGCTGTAGCGATATCCACCGGCAATCGATATGTATGAAAATGTATGTCGAATATAGAAGGGATGCAGAGTGCTATACTCAGGAGTGTAGCGGTGGTCAAAGGGTAATTAAAAAGTTGGGGATAGAGAAATGAGGTGGGATATATTGTGCAGGGATTGTGTCGAAATCCGGGCGTGTATCATGATCGTGAGGGAAAACCATGCTGCTCTGATTGGCGCGTTCGGACCGCCCATCACGCCCACCTGTTTCAACTCAAACGCCGTCAGTTCCGTAATACATGGTGCATTTGTGCTCGGCGCCGTACCAGTTCAAAAAGGGGCGTGACGGTCGGCCCGCGTGCGCCAATAAGAGTCGCCAAGTTACACCCACTTTTCCCTCACGATGATACCCTCGGATTCCAGACATGTAGAGTTAATGCTTCACCATATCACAATCAGTTTTTGATGTTTTTGTGCTTTCCATTTCCACAGCTCCATTGCTCATCCGGTGAAACCGACTTCATAGGAGAAACAAGCTTCAGACATGGAAAGAAATCATGATCTTCCGCGTGCTAGTGATTGAAATCTTGAAAAACTATGGTGCGACCGGTTTCTATGTACCGCTCTTAGAACCACGCGACGTCGCCGGCGTCTATGAAGAACTACGTTCTTTTTTCCGTAGGGAATTTTTCATTTCATTACTGAAAGAAGTGCAAGGTGGAGGTTCCATCATTACAGGGAGAAAGTTAGGGGGCAGGGGTGGGGATATGTTGCTGGAAAGACGTCACACAGGAGTGGTATAGCAGCATTATTGTGGCTTGGTGGTGGGTACCCCTAGTTCCGGACCACGCTTTGGGCTGACAACTTGTCAACAGAGAAAGGCAGAAGCAAGTTGTTAACAATCTTTGTGTCGAGCAAGTTTCAGATGTGATCAGACAACTAGATATGGAGGTTCTGAGGTGGTCATGAGAAACCGCTTCAATTTACGTATCCCCAATAAAGTAGATATTCTAGGAACTCACATCATTAATGCAGAAGCTATGAAGACTATTGCACATGACGAGACTGTTATTGCAACCATAGTATCCTTCCCTGGAAACACCCATTGGTCAACCAATCGTTTCCGATCGATATTCAAATTTTCAGTAGGTCTAACGTTGGATTCATTTTAATATTCACTGATGCAAAACACTTGTAAGCTCTTAATTCGCTTTTAAAGTCTATGTTTTTATTGGTAGTTCAGTTTTCGTTTTGTGCATGAATCTTATACGAAAACTAGGCATAGAAGGAGGTTAAACCAAACCCAGACCATAAACCAGCCTCTATGGATTGAGAGTTACCCAGATGCACTCTGAACTCGAGGTGCAATCATATGCAACAGATACTCACATTCTTGTGTGCGAATATCACCTAAAGCTAGTAATATTATGAGTAATTCAGCTTTTTGCGAAGCATCTACTGTGGGCGTCGGCGGCAGTGGCCTTTCCGCGGCTTTGAAAAACACGCGACGCGACCGCACCGCTCCAACAAGAATCCTCTCCAAGACAACAAACTATGCGGTTTCCTTGATAATTAGTTAGTTTTCTTATTAGTTAACATCAAGTGTGATGGACAAGTCTCAAAAAAAAAAAACCCAGAATCGCCAGCGACGATTCTGTCGTGAGCGCTGCGGTCGCGCCGCGTGCTTTTCGAGGCCGCGGAAAGGCCACCGCCATGGAAGCCCACTGTAGGAGTTTCCTGCTATTTACGCACCACAATGCGCTCCTACCGAAGACGTTGTGGTTTCATACACGTGGTCCTTGCTTCCGGAGAATTCTGCGGAGAGTTTCAGAACATTCTGCCACCTTTCAATGGGTTCCTTGCAGAGCATGTCGTTACCCTTGAATTAACCTTGTTTGTAGGAAAAATTTACAGGAGAAATTTTCTTAATGAATCCTGGCTGAAGCACACACCTCAATCTGAATTGGTCTCCTATGAGTTGAACGAACAACGCTCACTCCTAGTTCAAGGTCAGCTAGTTGCTTGTTGTCTTTTATGAGAATTGGAGCTATAATATTCTTGCTAGACATTAAATGGACCACTTCAAGCTTTACAACATACGCTGGTCCTTGTCGCAATGTACTGTCTTCAAATTCCGTAGAAATGATAAGTCCTGCACATTGGTGCCAATGATCGTTAAGCAGCCGTGCAACACTTCGACCTGGTGTAAGGTGGCGGTCATTCGTCTTTGCATCGCAGAACGCCGCCCGCCTGCTCAGCCGCGCCACGTCACCTATGCGACGCGGCAGAGCGGCTAGGCGCTGTGGTTGCTGATGTTGATGTTTTGCTTATGTTTTACACCTTTTTCGGAATAAAAACAGATACACAAGAAAAAAAGGTGGAAGACATACGCACAACATCAATGTCGACAACAACAGCACCCAAGTGCTCTGCCGCGTCGCGTAGGTAGTGCGCCGCGGCAGAGCAGAAGAACGGTGTTCTGTGATGCAAGAATGCTTGACCGCTACTGTATGTGCGTAAAACTGATGAACGAAGGCACAAATCCTGCACATTATTCTTTTGCTGTTTCTCTTTCACATCCAGATAAATTTGAGTGCTTAGTTGTCACACAAAAAAAGACTATAGTATTGGATGTTTTGGTGCGTGATCAAGATTTTAGAGGAGGAAATATGAAGCATAACATTGATATTCTCAATTTTTACTATTTTTACATAATTTTCTGCTCTCTTCTTTTATTATCTAATGATTTATTTATGTTATTCGATCATTATCGGATTTTTCCTTTTTTATTGTTCCACTTCGTTCTTTTCCATATTGTGCCGATGATAAATAAATAAAAAATAAATAAATAAATAAATAAATAAATAAATAAATAAATAAATAAATAAATAAGTAAATAAATAAATAAATAAATATTAAGATGCTACAGTTTCGACTCAGGGACTATCCCAATTTGGAACTTTCAAAAGAACGTCTCGATTGATTTTACCAAGTATGGCAACGATAGAAATCTAAAATACTCTTACATAGGCTAGATATTCCATGCTGTCATCCGAGTTATCTTTCGTGATAACGATGTCTCCACTAATATTTGTACATGAGGGTGGGATATCGGAAACTTTCACGGTCTTCAAGACACACGCTGAAACAGATTCAACATAAGAAAATGGTTAGGGGTAGTGTCACGAATCATTTTTGGGGTGTTCGTGGAATTGTTAGGAGATGCTGATCACAGTGATACACACGATTTTCTACGAAAACGCTAAACAATCGTCTCTGGATCAATTGTTCTGTGGAGAATTAGGGCGGAGCATCTATGCACATGCAAGACTTCTGTCACATACGCCATTGATCGACGCCTGAAGCCATTGCCGATGTGTTATCGGTGAAAAACGAACATGTTCGATCATGTTTGGTAAGTGTGATCATCTAGGACATGTTGTAGTTGCCGAAAATCTTATGGCCCCTCCCCCTCCCCGTCCTAGTATTTCCTAAAATGGAGGGATTAGGTACAGGTTTTTAGGCTCTGTCTTAGACAATCATGTACATCGATGTGACGAATCCCAACGATGTTTTGGACGGTCTGACGATAGAGGCGAGGAGGGTCACTGCCTCCAAGAAGAATCAAGCTTGCTTACGGGCACTCTGAATTTCGCTGGGACGGGCGTTTTTACCCTTCGTTGCTAGCAGCAGAAGTTTTTCCTGGAACGGCAAAATCAGTCCGGTTTTTGTCACAACTTGTTACTATATTTAGTGCTTACTTTCATTTCATGGTCCATTTGTAAAAGCGGATTGTTCGTAATATTGGCACCAGTGCCATTCACACTGATTACTCGTAATAGAGGGAGACTCAGATTTTTGAGGTTCTTGTTGTCGCGAATATCAATGGCTGTGCCTGAAATCATATAATCGCCTGCCTACCTGTAATATAAAACAACAGAGCTAATAGCAACTCAATTATCTGGTGACAGTCATGCTATGCTACAAACATATACACAAAATGTTCACGACAGTCATTATCGTGTCGTGAGAGTCTCGCGACATCTGTCCGGGGTCTGGCGATTACTGATTTCCTCTGAGAGAATGCCTTCACAGCGGTGAGGTCTAGTATGTTCGATGATAGTCCCTACTGAGTGTGGGACATTAGGCCTGGAAAAGCGGGGTGGCTAAGCTTCGCTATTGGCCAACTCACTCCACCGACCAATCGCGGAGCTCGGCCCTGCCCCCTGTTTTGGGTATAACGCGCCAAATCCACCCCTGCAAAAGGCACACCTGGCCCACATATTTGATCGGCCGGCTGTCTTTTTAAGGAAAGCACAGGAGCTGTTAAGGCTTGAAAGCAAATCTTGCAACTCTCTCAGCTAAAAAGGCACTCATATCTCGGATGCAAACACCATAAGCACCTAGTTGATAGAACCCACCATCGACACGTTCAACTGTTTCAAGGGAAGGCAATCGAAGCTCTTTCCATCTTGATCCAATCATAGAAATACCACCGTGAATGTGCCGAATTTCAATGATGACGTTCTAAAAATGATCAGGTAAATGACGACTATTACCAGTGATTAACGCAGAGGGGGGTGAGGGTGGGGAGCGGCGGGTACTTTACAAAATAATTCAAGACTTTGTATTAGTTTATTTTATTTTCAGTTGTTGGTTTTTATTAATATTTTTAGACATTCACTACTAATTTTTGAATATCAAGATATTTTTTTACCATTTTTATTTTTCCACAGGGCTCGCCAATGCGGCGCAGTTGTCATTTTTTCCCCTGCCCCATGGATAGCCAATCCTGCGTCTGACACTAGCAGTCCTTGCCGAGATTTAAGTGGAAAAGGTGGGAGAAGCAAAAATAGCAGGGTTTTTGTGTTGAAATTCACTTTCCTCATTCTAGTGAGGCAGTGGTTTAAAAAATCAAGATGAATATTACTGGAAATTTAAAAAAAAACGTATACTGAAGTTTTATAAGAGAATGGAAATTTACCTGAAGAGACTCTTCTGTAGAGCCGTCAATGATAAGATCCCCATTAAGTGTTCTACAAAGTGAACCTGACGCTGAAGATGTTTCTTGGGTGGCATCTCGCAGCAGAACCTCCATGTCACATTCTAGAAGGGATTTATCATTTAGGAGGAGATGGACAACAAAATGAACTAAGCCGACTTTGAGGCAGCAAAATATGCTCTCCTAGAATCTTCTTATTATTCGAATGCGTATTCGAACAAACCAAAATTTTCCTTATTCGAGCATTCGAATCGTTCAATGGTTCGGAATATTTGATTTTTCGAATATTCTAATAATTGCAATAGTCTGCTACTAGAACGAGATGCTCACTGTAGTTGCGTTCTACAGAAAAGGCCACCGATTAAACAGTACTCACGACATTCTTGGATGAATGTGTTGTCGGTCGCTAAAGCTCCTGCGGCCTTCTTCAATCTGACCACATCTGCATGAGGAATGCAGAGTTTTGGATTGTCATAGATCGCTATGATTGGAATCTGAATAATTCCTGATTTTGAAATTTGATCGATGGGGAAGGTAGCCTGATGGAAGGAACTACCGCAGATGATTTAACGTTTCCAGCAACTCGATAGAGCCTAGATAGACTATTTCTCTCCCAAATCAGATTCTTATTGTGCGATATGGTCAAAGCGACTGCAAGAACTCTTTGTATTAGGAGTGCTTAAAGCCATACGTCTTCCATGGAATGCTATCAGACTGACCAGCACGCTTTTCCTGTGATATTACGTGCAATTTTCCGAACGCAGAGAGACTTTTCAAATTGGAACCGACAACATGCAGACTTGAGGCATAGCTGAAAGGTTTTTCTTGAGAGTTGAGGTGTTTTGCTTTGCGACAGTGTCGGGGAGTCTTATTCGTCATTGGGTTAACCCGTGGTAATTGCGATTTTCGCTAATGTTTAGTTCTTCTCAGCATTTAGGGAAAAGTTTGCTGCAAAGCCACGAGGGTGAGGGGTGACGTTTTCATCTCTCACATTAAGGTTTACTGTGATTTTTTTACTGTAGTCATCTACTCTATGCTTTTTTGAAAAATCGCCTTAGCAAATTTTCGAAGACGATATACGGTGGTTACTGCACAACTAATCTAGGCCATAATTGTGCATTCTTTTTTTTCACCTGCAGTCTTTGAAATCATTCTCGTGTCCGTGGGTAGAATTGATGTTTATTTCTTTGCAATCCTTCTCCTCAACGGCAACATTCACTGAAAAAAAGATGAGAGATCTGGCCCTCAGTGCATAATCGAGTTCACCCAAGGTAAACGTTTTGACGCATCTGCTAATGATGGGTAAATTTGGGTGTGTTAACACGTTTACTCTTGGTGATCGCAATGACCTCTGGAAACTTAAAAATCGTGTTTTGCATGAGATTGAAAGATGCAAATCCCACGATTAACACATGCGTGCTCGTACAGTTTATCAATCAATAGTTATATACCAACAATGGTTAAATCCATGCAGAACCCTTGCAATACCAACGCATACCCATGTGAAACCCATGCGTCTCCAAAAATCCGACGCAAATTTGATGCAGAATCCACGAAAATACTACAATTTTCTTAGTCACTGCATAGGTTCTGCATGGGTTTTGTATGGGTTTTGCATGGGTGTGCATGGCTTTTGCATAGATTTACCATTGCTGGTATAGGACTATTGATTTAAAAAACCGTGTTCTGCATGAGCACTCATGTCCTAATCGTGGAATTTGCGTCATTCAATCTCATGCAAAACACAGTTGTCAAGTTTCCTGAGACGCATGCGGCCCCTGAACATCCATGAAATTTTGAGATGTGGTCATCTCTCATGGGTGCATGTTACCCGTTTCCCTTCCCATCGTCGTGGGTAAAGTTCATCAACTCAGACATTCGTTGGATTGGAGTCTTTGGGTGCCATTTTGCTTCGAATGTGACTGCTGTTGCGGTGGTATGACTGCTATTGACCTGCTATTCGGTTGCTATTCTATTGCGGATCAAGAGCAAGAAAGGCAACCGAACAGCAAGTGAGTGACACCTCAATGGCAAGTAAAACGTCGTCTTAAGACCGCCTATTTTTAAGATTGGAGCGCATATGATGTGCCGCTCCAATCTTGCGAATGTCTGAGAAATTTTTTGCAAAATAAGGGTTCAGTCATGTATGTAGCTCCTGTTTGATATATCGCGCTGATTTTCTCTTTTGGCATAGTCCTACTATAAAATTACAACTTGGGAGCGGGGGGTGAGAGATAGTAGGTAGTGTACCTGGAATGAAGCGTGAAATTCCCTACCCATCGCAGCCACCACGACTGGATACGATTTTTACCACCGCTGCCGCTACGGGAAATCAAAATAAAGTTAGAATACTCCAGGGAATTCGGTAGGAGGCTAGGGAATTGGTGACAAGTCATGTGATTGGTCGGTCTACTTCAAGGTAGGGAAGTCTGGAGATGTCTCCAATAATTACTAAACGCTGTCTCTGTAACTCACCACAGGTCACCAACAAAATGACGGAGCCGAGTCCGACCAGCATCAACGAAAATACACTGAAAACTAAAATTGACCATACTCGGGCAAATCTTAAGGGGCAGGCATAAGACGATAACCCTCATTTCTCGAAAGTTCTCATTGAGGTAACGGTCATGTTCGCCATCGAGGTCTGGACCAGGGGTGTGCGTTACTAACGTAACGAACGCGTAACGGCCATTTTTAGCCTAATGTAACGGATTAACGATTTAACGAAAAACCCTGAAAATCCGTTAAAATCCGATTCGTTAAATGGCCAGTGATTGAAATGCGTGCTTTCTCGTCCTTACCTGTATCTACCACCCTTCTCGCGCTATAAAGTAAATTATACAGATATTCCCGACGATTGTGAAGCACGATCTGTTCTGAGGCATCTGTAGAACGATATTCTTTCACGGACATCTAAATGCGTATAGTTTGCTCTTATGAGCTTCAGAATTCTCATTTGTTATAACAGCCCAGGATTTCATGGTGAACATTATGAGGCAATATAGTTAAACTCATAAACAGATGAATCTTTACCATTCATTTTTTTCCAACGTCTATGTGTTGCTAAGTTTACTTTGATCGCGGAACAGAAAAAATATCATTTATAAGGGTTTTCATCTTTCTATGCTCTGCTCACAGCATCCGAAGTCTAAAAAAAGTTGCTGCAATTTTTTGCTGAACTTGCTGCTCACTTGCTTTGAATATTAGCAGGAGAAATCGAGAGCATGCTACAAGTGATGAAAGTGATCAGAATATCCACAAATCCTTCCTCTAACGAATTAACTAATTAACGGATTAACGTGTAACGGCCATTTTTTGCCTAACGTAACGAATTACGGATTAACGAGATCTAAAATTTTCCTAACGCACACCCCTGGTCTGGACCCGTCATTGAGGTTACCCGGCGTAGACGTGTAGACATTCGTGTTAGAAGCGGGTAAATTTGAGAGTGTCAACACGTTTACCCTGGGTAATTTCAATGACGCATGGAACATGCACATAACGACCTTAGGATAAAATTTCCAATAAGTAGCCTCAGGCTCAAACTATCTATAATGGCATTATTCATCAGAGTGCATTTATGCCACTGAGCAACAAATACTCCATGGATCCTGAGTTCAGTTGTTCTCCTTCACTTTCGAGTGTAACGTTATTTCCAGATATGTTCACTCTATGAACCAGATCAACTACGACTCGAGTCAAATTTTTTTTCGAAGAACCAGGGCCCATATCCGGATCATGAAGTTGATCATGGATCAGGTGGAAATCAACCGGGTAAAGATATCCTGCAGTGGAACGAGTGGATTACCTTATCCGCAGATAAGTTGTCATTGGATTAGCAGAGTATCTAAGCCACTCTGACATATCCTCCAGAGCGTTTTTATCCTGCTGGATAGAATTTACTGGATACCGGCCCAGAATGAATATAGGAATATCCGGACGAACATAATACCTGCGTGAATCGGGCATATTCCGGAATTATACGCAATTTGTGATAATTTTTTTCTGGCAGGAGCATGAGTAACTGAGATTTACTAGTCAATCCAACACGGAAATTTAGTTTAGAATCATCGGAATTAAGAAAATCAACGAATATTTATTATTTAATTAAAGATATATGCACGCTATTCACAGGTAAGAAGCTTATCACAAAGTAGTCAAAGCATTTGGTTCAAATTAAATCGACTATAATTATCCATAAAACATCAGAATAGAGAAAATTACCGATGACAAGGAGTTAAAGCTGATCACACCGAGTTTCAGGAATATTGTGCTCATTTATTCAATTACTATACCCCTCTACGAATCTCTACAACACACCAAAAACTCTCTTCTAGGTATTTTCAGGAAATTGAGTGGCAGGTTAGGGCGTAAGTTAGGATGTGAGTTAATTTTTGTTAAATGTACGATCTCCCACCATCTTGACACCGTTGGCAAGCGCTGACTGCTCCTCCATCCAGCCTGGGCGCAGGGAAAGAGCGTGCTCCACCACGTGGTGATAACGAACGTATGCCTAAAATGCTTCAAAATTTTGATTTGCTGTAGGAAAATGAAAGTGGAAACTCTCCAGATATTGAATTTTCGAACTAAAAGAATCTCCAGGAACTGTTGATCAGAACGGTACATGTGATTCTGCGCGAAACTACCGAAGAGACCCATTTTCGAGCCCCAATTCTTGCGGAGATAGTGGGCGGAGCCACGGCGCTTTCTGATAAATTCACTCCCAAGAGTTCACCTTCTGAGGAAATTCGCACTCATCGTAAGAGTTCATTACCCTCTCCCTATCAGAATGAAAACCGCGTTTCATGTTTGACAAGCGGTGTAGTAGATAATGTGGAAATCCCGTAATCCTGCCTTGGCCCCGCCCCCTGGCTCCACAAAAACTGCGGCTTGCAAACGAGTTTTTCGGCAACTTTCCACGGAATTACGAATACTATTCTCACCAGCATCCAGTGGAGATTCTTCTCATCATAAAATCTCAGAGGGCATTCAGGTCCCTACCTCAGCAAAGTCGTCTTCGACACGGGCTGTGAGAATGAGGCGGCAAAGTATGGCATGTGGCTCATCGTAATCCGAAACGGGTTCTCCAACAACGCTGTAGCACTCCTCCGGCTGGAATCAGACGCATTTCAGTGAAAATCACTCTAATTCAAAGAAAAATAGCGTGGGAGTGAGGGGAGCGGGTCAGAGGGTGGAGTTGTAACTGCTCCGAGTACGTAAACTCACCCATTCATTATCGCTCACAAGAAGGCAACACAAGCGCATAACGACACCGGCCAGAAGACATGGCTTCACCATGGCTAGCTCCATTTGGCAGTTAGCCAACTGCGAGCAGAACTTGGCAAATTTCCACTGCCAAGGATGCCGCTGCAATTGTACGAATTTCTGGTTAACAATTTCTACATTCTTCGGAGTCTACCCAACGTTTATCTATTTTTTTCTGTTACTGTAACTTGGTACACTCCATCTCGAAAAGATAGACGGATTCCGTTAGTGCAGAATCGCGGTGGGACCTGGACGAGGGATGCGGAAAGGGCATGCCCCAAGAGGTGCAGAGCGTTATACCTGGAGAGGGTGGTGCGGCTTCGCACTGCCAGTGGTTAATTCGCCCAATTAGCCAATCACAGAGCCCGTCCGCGCCGCCTAATGCGGGTGTAACGTCCCACACCCCCTTTGACGAGTTTGACGAGAACTTGATCCTTCCGAACGGAAACACTGTGGAAGCACTCGTCAAGCGGTTGTGAAGGAAATACTCTTATCTTTCAAATTGCTTACTTCACCTCGTAAACAAGTTTGGGCTGCTGATATACTCCTGGAAGAGTATAGCATTCTGGTCGTTGCAACGTGGCGACACTAGTTTTGATGCATATCGATTGGGGTGGCGCATCGCTGGCGCTGTCGCCGCAGTCGCTGGCAACCAATCGATAAGTATGGAAACCACTGCACCGCGGCGGAGCGAGGTGGGCTAACTTCTCGAGAAGTATAATAGCAGCTTTATGTTATGGAAAAACTACGCATAACCAGCCAATTTACCTCTGCCAGCTTCTGCAATATGCGCATGAAAAACAGCGCACTGCAGCGAAGAAGCTCAAAGTCTGTGGATCGGCAAATCTGGAAAAAATTAGATCTCTGTATATAGAAAACAAAGTAAATAAAGGATAATAAAAATCCTCTAAATAAAAAATAATTTTTGAATTAGCAGGTCTTTATAATTAATTTCATCTCTGCACCATATTTCTACAATATGCTATTTTCAACGATTTCGAAAAGCTCGTTCTTACTGCTCTTTCCATTTTGTCCAGCTTTCTGCTATCAAATTCATCCAGAATGTCACCGCTCAGGATGTACTGCGATTCAATCTTCGATGCGAGGCGCACAGCGGCTATGCCAAGATCTTCCAGTTGGTCACGACGTAGTGAGCATTTCTGGAAAAGTTTTCTCATTTTTACCACGGAGTAGATCAGAAAACCTTAGGAAAGCTTCGCAGCGAAGAACTCACTGAAACAGTTACTGCTACCAGGTATGCGGCAAGCGGTAAAACTTCCGTTGCCAAGCGTTCACTGTAGAAAACTTCGATGAGAAACAGATTGGTGAGAGTGAACGTGCGATGTCCGCCCAGCGGACGCCAGTCGGCTTTAGTTGTTGGTGGATAGTGAGCCTAAAACACATTATTCCTATCCAAGGAGCTCTTCCACAGTTCGTGAAATTTTTCTCATACAGTTGGGTTATAGATCCTGCTACAAGGTAAAATAAAGTGGTTTAGAGGACTCACTTGTTTAGTAAAAGCATATTTTACAATGTCAACGAGGAAATCACGGTGATCCGACTCGAGGTCAATCGCTCTAAAAACGCCTATGCGAAGGTAGTCCACGGAGTCCTCGTCGTCTTTCTCTTCAAGCAGCGAGTCCGATGGTATGGAATACTCTGAAGAAATAAACTCTGGATAAAACTACTGTGATTAGTAAACACAAAAAAGCAATAAATGACACAAAACTGCCGAAAGCGCGTTTCCCAGCTCCAATTATTGTGGAGCCTATGGGCGGGGCCAGGGCGCTTTCTGAATTATCCACTCTCGGAAGCGCACTTTCTCGGGAAATTCGTACTCCTCGAGAGATTTCCCCAATCACACTTTAACAGAATAGAAACTGCACGCCATGGGTGACGAGCAAAGGGCTTCATGGTGCAAATCCCTGCGACCCCGCCTTGGCTCCGCCCTCGTGCTCCACGAGAATTGGGGCTCGAAAAGCGGTTCTCTCGGCAGTTTTGCAAGCAATCACATATACCTTTCTGATCAGCTGCTACTGCAGATTCTTTTCATGCAAAAATCTTAAAAACGATTCTGAGGTGGGGCGGTACCTTTAATGTGGAGTGTGGCCCAACGGGTGATGGTCTCTAAAGCAATTTTAGTACGTACTGATTGCTTGGTTTTCTCATGGATTGTGCCGGAAAGATGCCCCTTTCCATAAATCGATACGTATCGAAAGTATTGGCGCAAGGTGACTCCTACACAGAGCGCTATACTCTGAGTGAAATATAGTGACAGCCGTGCTACTTCTGACTATGCCTCCCACTCTTTCCCAATGCTTTTCTCCTGAAATCCCCAGGGTCTGGATGCATCACTGAGATTACCCAGGGTAAGCGTATTGACGTGGCAGCCTTTAAGGCGAATGTGTAGAACTTTTCAGAATGATAGACTGCATTTTTTCTTCTTTTACTTTCTTATCTCATTCTGTTGCCTGATTCGATAGAGATTATGGTAGCTCACTAGGACTTAGGATATCCTTTACCCATTTTTTATGTAACACAATCGTAGAAAGTAATAAAGAGTACTGACCATCCCTACCTTCAGGTTCAGGTAGTACATTGTCCTCCTTCGCTATAGTTTCACCTGTACCTAAAAACAAGAGGTTTTCTCAATATCGAATTGAGCTTTGAGAAATTGAAAACAAACGACCTTCGCTGCCGGCTGAACGACGAAATCCGAGGGTCGATAGAAATCTCTCCAGGAAGCCAACACCTCCACTGTGTTCATGCCTCTAGAAACGATACATAGGCTTCTTCTCAATCGCTGAAAATGTAGGACTTGCTCCCAAATATGCTCTGTACCTGCACAGAGAGCCCCTCAATCTCTGTTGCTCCCAGAGTGTTTGCGCGAACTCGCTTTCCATGGTTGTGCTTTCCGTGAGGACTAAATAATTAACGTGGTATTAGCCCTTATAGAAAACCAGGGAAAAGTGCTTACAATTGTTTGATCTACAGTTTTTCTATTTTGTGGCTTAGGAGTTGCTTCCAGTAAGTAAAGCACATGGAAATGAAAACTACTGCAAGCTCATTTAGTGGTGAATACATGGCTCGAAGAGAAAAAAAAAAACAAAGCGTCTAACACAGAAATCTTAAGCTGCTGGCAAAATCTTTCTTTTTTTTTCTCGTTTCTGCAAAGCAAAGTCGTAAGTAAATTGACTTCAGGCTAAAAGTTGCACTAGAAAAAAACTACTATGGAAAACTAGTGTAGAGTTAAGGAATTTACGGATTAGAAGTTGTGATGAGGAGGAATTTAAAGTATAAAATACAAATAGACAGGGAGAAATGAGAGGAACGGAGAGAAGAAAGAGCGTAGGGACGAAGCACGAGCAGTGCTTTTGTGAGGAAAAAGCCGCCGAAAAAGTGAGGACTGAGCAAAAACGATGCAAGGATGTTTCCTTGGATAAAAAAATTGTGACTTACCGCAATGACAACTTTTCACAGTCATCTGAGAGCTCCTTCAGTTTATTATTCTGAAAATAATTAATCAAATGCATGTGCTGGAAAAACTGGTAAAGTTAAACTAAAATAGCTGATCATTTTTGGATTTATGGTGATCACACTAACTAAAGTCTTCGACATATGTGCAGGGAACTCCAAACTGCCAGGTGGAATAGTGCCGCGGTGCGCCAGCGTTGGACAGAGATCATGAGAGAGCATGATCAAAGCATTGTCGGTGGAGGAGTGCACCAGACAGCCAGAGTGCCACGCCGCGTCGCGGCACTGATTCATATTCAATTGACCGATTGGAGTCCCCTGTACAGTTGCCTAACATATTTTTACAGCAGGTAATAGGTGGATTATATCGAATGTATAGGAGCTCCTAGAACCTCAACAGAAAAAATATTTTGTCGTAACATAAGTTAGTCAGGGCCAATAAAAAGTAAAAAAAAAATATCAAAAGAATAATTAAGAAAGGAATACGTGAATAATAAGGCACTCAAATCGCATCACTTCTTTCGGTATATCGCTCTTCACGCTGTCCAAACTTACATAGTTAGCAGTGCACCGCTGAATGTTAGCCTCATTCATGGAGTCGGATCTATTTCGAATGCGAAGGCCCCGTTGAGCCATCTTCCTTAAACAAGTACGATGTTAAATTCGACAGCGAATCGATGGAAATAATCTTCTCTACAGGATTGAGCAGAATTCCACAGTAATTCTCATCTTTAGTATGTTGAGACCAGTGGCGGATGCATAAGGGGAATCCTTTGACCCACCGTTCTCCTTCGAACAAGCTAATGCTTGAAAATTACTCTTGAGAAGAGTTTAAAGAGACTGCATCAACTTAATCTTGCCCTTGATACATGATTGAGATTACCGATGGTAAACGTGCTGCCACCTGTGTCAACGCTGGGTAAATTTGTGTGTTGTTGACACGTTTACCTTGGGTAATCTCAGTGATGCATGCGGTCCCTTAATTCTTCATTTTATTCGTATTTCTCAATCATTCATTTCTATTTACTCAAACAGAATATTATTATACATGGGCGTTTAGGCCTGCTAGTGACCTGGAAACCCAGGCCCGAATGCACCATTGGAAGGAAGGGTAAACTCGTACCCACGAGTAGCAGCTGGATGAGGGCAACGTCATGTATGGGTGAACATATTGATGGGTATCAATTAAACGGTGAATTTGGGCTCTTTAGCAGGTCAAAATCTCATTTATCCAATGCTACCATGGTAATTTGGCTGGTGAATCGCACCCTGCCCTCCCCCCCCCCTCTACCCCGACTTCTCGATGGCGTCTGCCACTGAATGGAGGATTCGGGTGAAGGAGTGTTCAGAAGGCAGATTGTAATTTTGTAGAGAGGATAAATTGACAATGATGTTCAGTTTTCGTGAGATCAGAAAACATTTCTTCTCCAGCTCGAAAGTCACCAGCTATAATTGAATTGTTCACTAGATCTGTTAGAAGTGAAAACTGAGAGTAATCAATGGAAAACTACGGGTTTGCTCGAGAGAACTCTTGTAACTAATCATTCAAAGTTAGAAATGAGTAAAAAAGTAACAAAAATTATGGTTTCTCTGCAGGAGGCATCAGCAGCCGCCGGAAAATGTTGGATCCGCAACATATTGACCGCTTATAGATCAGGTGCTGGAGGGCCTCTTGACCTACGACCAAAGACTCGCCTGAAAATTAATAAATTTTCATCTGCATTTAGCTGGTATACGAGTATTCTCAGAGCTAGTACAAATGCGTTCCTCTGGAGTGATCTCACGTCTTCCATATTGCTCATTTTCCATAGCATTGACGCCCAAAAAACCTTCCAGATTTTGAACAGGTGGTCCATTATGTTCTTGACAAATGACAAATGCGATGTGCTAAAAGTTTTCTGCATCGCGGATGTCTTCTTATTTCCGTTTTTTTTTCACTGAGGTTTTAGTTGTTAATGAGATTTTATCCTCGGAAACCACGATGTATCAATGTATTGATGTTCCCTCTAAATGTTGCGGCGCGGCAGGCAGGACGGATTATTCTAGAAAGGTAGAGCTAATAGACTGTGTTCTTTCTGATCAGTGCTTCCAAGGGTGTTTTACGATCATTGTACCCCAGGAAAATAACCTTCATATTCAATCGTTTCGCGGAAAAATCACGATGAACGCAAAAAGATGTCCCACGCGTGTGTCTGGCGCGCTTCAACGCCAACGCCGCTGTCGGGGCGCTCGCTTTCGGCGGAAATTTGCCCATTTCTTTTTTGCTTTCGAATTCCTTGGACTTCGTTTTTTCTTTCATTTTTTCCTTTTCTCCTTCAATGTTGGGAATGCCACTTCATCACAATTTGGTTGTATATTTTGTAAGTTCTGGATGTGTTCTTTATAGGATTTATCGTCACAGTTTCCATTTCTGTTGGGAGAACTCCGGTACCAGGACTCGGGCGCGGGGCTGATTCTGATTGGGTCATTGATTTGTCACTAGAGCGCGAAAAGGCAAGTTTGCAGATGAAGGTCATTTCATGTGCTGATTGCAATTATCAGCACTATTTTGCTGAGTAGAGACACCGAAACTACATACAGTACCCCTGCCGTTCCTGGAACCTTAGAATGGATGGAACAGCTCGTATTTAACGCATACATTTCTGTGTTGGAATACATGGTGTGGCAAAAGCCCTTAGACAAAAATAATCATTCGTTAGAACAACAAGAAGAGGAAGCTGAGAAAGCTGATAATCGTGTTATGTTCGCGGTTTAGTTTCATACATAAAATCCACTTTCAATCGTCAAAGTTCTTGCTTTGCTAGCGACATAGGCAGTGGGAACTAAAGGACAGACATTGACGCTGACGCGCACGTAGTGGAAGTCGGATTCATCTCGGGCTTTCTTGAATGTACCAAAAGAGAATCCGAATTTGGTACTATTGTACTTCAGCGGCCCCACTACCGACCCCAAAGTCAAAATCATGGATTTCTCTGAAAACTTGCATACAAAGGTAATTCGAGGTGCTGATCACGAATATCATGGTCATTTCGCATGATAGTATCGATTTTATTGATTTTATCCATTTTTACCGAGCTTGACCCATCTCTCAGAATCTCGCTGAAACACTGCATGGAGGGGTATTTGAGGGTGTTGAACACGGATATAGTAGCTGTTTTGCAAAATAAGCTTGATTTGATTGACTTTTTCCTATTTTGCCTGTATGGAGTGTTGTAGTTCCGAACTTTCCTGGAGGGTTCGCCTTCAAATCGGCTTTCTCATGGTAAATGCTTATCGTTTTTGTAATCAGCACCTTCAAAAACCTCTGTACGCAAGTTTTCAGGGAGATCCACGGGGAGAGTCAGAATTCGAAAAAAATCGATAAAATCGATACTGCCATGCAAAATTAGTATGGTATTCGTGATCAGCACCTCGAATTACCTCTGTATGCAAGTTTCCAGAGAAATCCATGATTTTGAGTTTGGGGTCAGAAGTGGGGCCGCTGAAGTACAATAGTACCCTGCTTTCTATTACACGGCACTCTGAGGTAACCCTGAGGTGATTTCGGTGCAATATGCCGGACTTTATATCCCCAACTCAGTGGCCAGCCAGCTTGCCTGATCTTTTGGCACATGGTTTGTTTTCGAGTCGGAGGCCTGTTCTACATAAGCAGCTAATGCTGAGGTCTTGAAGGCTCGGCTTTGCGGGACATGGTTCGGATTCCCAAATCATTCCGCGGGCAACCTGTCAAAATTTCAAGACCAGTTTGTCGCTTGTGATTAGGGCCCGTGCTTGCCTTTTTTGAGAAACTCTAGTGTATTGCTGTTGTCAGCATTGTGTTCGATTAATAAGGGCCAGAAACTTGTGGAAATCAAGCAAAGTATTTAGAAAAAAGAAAGAGTATTATTTGTCACTTTAGTTGGACTACAATGTACAAAAGCTTTGTTGATAGTGTTCTTTGATGTAACATGCCTTCTACAAACGTACTACAACATAAAAATGCCTCTTGGTCTTTATTGAATACAAGGAGAAAATGGTGTTTTTGTAGACTTATTGTTAGTTTTCCACTTCCTTATATGAAAAATCAAGGAAATCAATGATTTTGGGAAAACTCATGATGACAGTATTGTAGAGGAAGGAAAGTGCCTTAGAATAAGAACAGAGCTATCTACCGAAGAGCGGCAAATGTAGTATGGAAAACTGGGACTGGAAAAGATTCCGAGCTTGTACAATTAACTGTTTCAGCCTTCTGCTCATGGTGCCAAAATCAGCAGGTGTACTATATGTAGTTTGGTGAAAAGGGAGTTGGGGGGAGGGGGCACCCCAGAAAAGTGGTCGCATTTGCTATCTAGGCTAGTTTTTTATGCCTAAACTGCTTAGTAGAGGTAGCTAATCTAGTAGTAAAGCAAAATCAGAGCAGAGAAGAAAAAAAGAACCGAAAAATTGGAGACAGGCATTTTAGCATAGTTTCCACTCTTCCTAGCTAAAAATCAGTGGACCAACAAGTTCAAACTTGTTCAACTTGTTCAAAAAGACTCTGCGTTTCCTAATTAGACCTACTCCATCTGAAATCCCTGTTCTCAGCACGTTAGAACAAGTGCGACATGTCAAAAGCACCTCTGTTGTCTCCAGCAGGTGTCCCCCCCCCACTCCCTTTTCACCTGTAGTTTTAGTATCCCCAACCAGCCAAATAGTGCTGATAATTACAATCAGCACATAAAATAACCTTCCTATACAATGTTGTCTTTTTGCGCTCTAGTGACAAACAATGACCCAATCAGAATCAGCCCCGCGCCCGAGTCTTGGTACCGGAGTTCCTGTTGGGATATAATAATTGTTCCGCCTTACCTTTCATTTTGAGTTTCCTGTTCGTATTCTATATCTCGTTTTACATCAGATATTTATTTTATCCACGTGTATTCAGGTATGGCCTCCTTCCGGAAAATATTGCCGGTGTCGGCACTTACTCGTGAGGGAGGAGATGATATTGCAGAGAAAAAGACAAGAAATGAATATCGAAAGGAGAAAGATCTCGAGGTACATAAGTATTTCAAGCATTCTCTCCCTATATCGTGAAAAATTTGTAGAGAAAGCATTCTACTTGCATTTAAGGAGGAACGAAAAGCTGGTACGGCACCCGCAATGGTTGACGTTACAACAGGAAGGGACATCAACCCACACATTCCACAATTCATTTCTCAAAATCCGTGGTACGTGCCCAGCGATGGACCTACACTTCAGGTACAGGATTTCCATGACCCCATCTATTAGTTAACCAACTCTCTAAAGCTCCTGCGCAGTTAATTATTAGATGGATGTGAAATCTTTATAGCATCAACGGCCTCATGTTGAAAGGCAAAAAGATATGGCAACCATTGACCAGTGGTACAAGAAAGGTACTACTGGGAAGGCAGCGACAAAATTCCGAAAAGGTTAGTCACCATACCGTTCTATGTGACTTCCTATTTTCATGCCATGATCGTTGCTCGCCTCTAGGTGCCTGTGAAAACTGTGGTGCTCTCGGTCACAAGAAGCGGGACTGTTTTGAACGCCCACGCAAGCTTGGAGCAGCGTAGGTTTATTTCTGTTCTGCTGTCTAGTTGCAGTATTTTTTCTTTGAGAAGGCTAGCAATAGGTTTTTCCTGATAAGTTGTATTTGAAGTTCCTAGCAGATGCTAGTTTACAATCACACCAGAAGCAAAAAAAAAAATGACATTAGATTCAATGCGTCCATCAAATGGTATTGACAGTTTTTCCTCTAATACATCACTATGACTCAAGTTATCATGGTGTTTCAACCCATGAAAATACCAGGAGCTAGTGTTGGCCCTAAGGCACATTATGAATTATTGGAATCGTCAAAGACCAAAAGTGCAGAGGCTTTATACGACAATAAAAGTAAAAAAAGTTAAGGCATCGCTATAGTATTTACACATTCTCAAAGTTTTTTTCATTTAATATGTTTAGACTCCGTTTCGTGCATTACCCTTATACGGATTCTAAACATCGGAATATGTCGATTTTATAATGGAAGTAGGTGTAACGCTACTCAAATGGCTGTGCTTGATCCTACTTTTGTCTCAGGAACTCAGTGTTCTTCATATCGTTGCCTTTCTACTTTCTAATCAAGAGACTTATATGTGTTTTTGATTTGTATCACAAAAAAATGTCCAATTAAACCGAATAAGTTTTTATTTAAGTCGCACTGGAGAGGATATTGCTCCTGATGATCACGTCCAACCAAATCTTTTACTTGGCTTCGATGCGAAAAGGGATCGGTGGAATGGATTTGACCCGAGTACTCATGAGCAGGTATGTGTCGATGATCGGATTAGCTTTCATCATAAAGTTGACATCACATCCTCTTTTTTCCTCATGATTTCTTCGCTTTAAGGTGATCAAAGAGTTCGAACATTTGGAGGAGACGAGGAAAGCAATCCGGGCGGAACAGGTATGCAGCCCATTGTTTTTTATATTTTGATACAGTCATTAATAGTTTTGTATTCAAGATCAAAGCCGGACTTCTTGATCCTGAGAAGGAAGGTACAGCTGATGACGATAAATATGCAGAAGATGCCGATATGGCTGGTGTATCTGTGGACATGGACTCACGAACTAGAATTACGGTAAGGTAGAGAAGAAAATAGCTCCCAATAATCTTTTGTTATCTGTGATTTCGATGAAAAATTTCCTTTTTAGGTGCGAAACCTGAGAATCCGCGAGGATACTGCAAAGTATCTCTTCAACCTTGCTGAGAATTCGCCTTACTACGATCCGAAATCTCGGTCAATGCGTGAGAATCCGTTTGCCAACGTTCAAGGAAAGGAGAAGGAAGCAGCACGTTTCGCTGGAGAGAACTTCATCAGGTAAGTCTATTATTTTTTTCGGTAATTATACATGTTTGTCCAGTGACGCATTCTTTCGTCATCCATCGTTATAGAACTTAAAATTTGCAGGTATACTGGTGAAGTGGTTGAGGCTAATGAGGCACAGGTGTTTGCTTGGCAAGCACGCTGCAAAGGTATCGACGTTCATGCTCTAGCCGAGCCGACTAAGCTGGAGGCTTTGAAGAGAGAGTTCAACAAGGAAAAGTCTACTACTGACAATGAGCAGCGAAAGGTTGGTCATTCGTGGGTTTCTTCACGATTTGAGTATGTGGAAGGTTACTCTATCCAATCAGGATTGGTTATTACTTAGTACGCTGTTCTGCTGAAAAGTGTAACTGCGAAATAACAGCAGTAGAGCATCTAGTTAACTAAAGCTTTGCTTTATGTTTCAAATTCTTACTAGCTGTTTTTTTCTGAACATCCTGCTTTCATCCACGTACACTTATTCATTTTTCTTATTTCAAGGCGTTGCTGTCAAAATATGGCGGTGCTGAGTACCTGGAATCGACACCAAAGGAACTGCTTTTCGCTCAAACTGAGCAGTACGTTGAGTACAGCAGGAAGGGAAACGTTTTGAAAGGAGCAGAACGCGCTGCGGTGAAGAGTCGTTATGAGGAGGATGTGTAAGTGATTTTCCTTTTCGTTTCTTCTTCCTTTCATGATTTTTTCACCTGTTACATAATGGCTTTCTTATCTTCGTTTCGCTTTTTTATCGACTTAAACGAGTTCACTTCTTCCCACTATTTTATGTATTCTTTTCACTCCTTTCATTCATTCTGGAACAGTGTCTTTTTTTTTTTTTTGCAAGATTTGATAGTTCTGCAAGTTTAGGGATGAATTTTATCTTCTACGTATTTAGATACCCAATGAATCACACGAGCGTGTTTGGATCCTACTGGAAGGACGGCAAATGGGGTTACAGATGTTGTCATTCCTTTGTGAAAAATTCATACTGCCTCAAAGACGAAGGCTTGAAAGCAGAATCTTCTAATGCTGTCGCGTCAAAGAAAGAAGAAGGTAGTGATTCACGATCCTTTTATTTCTGATTGGTATTCAAAAGCAGTACTTTTTAGTGCAAGAAAATGTGGATGTCAAACCTGCTGAAGAAGTTTCAACTAGCAAGGATAAGCAGTACGAAGCTGCAAAAGCTGCAACATCTTCATCCAGCTCTGAGAGTTCTTCGTCAGAGTCGTCAAGCGAGTCTGAAGATTCAGAAAAAGAGCGTGAGATGGAAAGGGAGAGGGAACGAAGTTAGTTTATTTGAGCGCTAGTTTCTTATTACACATTTCATTGTCGAATCTGTTCATCACAGGTCAATTAAATGATTTCTTAAAGGAAAGCAAGAAGCTAAGAGAAGAGAAAAGAAGCGAGAGAAGAGAAAGAGACGGAAGCAGAAGGCTGGAGATCGACCGAAGAAAGCAAGGAAGGTGAGCACACATTTTCTATATGACCTACTTATCAAACATTTCTCCTTTGTCGTTACCAGTGTGTATGCGCAAGGTTATCTATTTGACGTATTCAGTTGTTCAGTGTTTTTGTTCAGGCTAAATCTGACTCGGATTCTGATTCGAGTTCCGAGAGCGAGGAAGAGAAGGAGAGGAAGGATCTGAAGGAAGCACTGAAGAAGCTTGAAAAGGAGAAGTTAGAAGGACACCAGAAATATTTGGAGGTAACCCACTTTACCTACTTTGTTGATCTATGTTAGAGGCTGCTGTGCTCAGGAGTTTTGGTGTCTCTAAGCACAAAATTGTGTTTCCTCTGCGATTTTTTGATCGCTTGATTAATAGTGGACTGTTCATTCTGCACTGCCTCACTTTTTCAGTGTAAGTAGTCGTTCTAAAGAATCTAAGCACAGAAAAAAACCCTAGTCTTGTCTACAGTCAGTATCAAGATATGTTTTGTTTGTAAACTTTCAAGAATTTCTGCAAGAACTGTCTTTTTAAGGGCGATCGCAAGCGGAAGTACAATACTACGTATGAAGATAAACCTATGACTGAAGCGGAGCAAGAGGCATATAGACTTACAGCTATACACTCAGCAGATCCAATGGCTGCGTATATGCAAGAGAAGTTTGAAAAGAAAGCCCGGAAATGATTTAGTTGTTGAGATGTTTTGATTGTATTGGTTACTTGTATATAATTTAAAGTTTTATAGCTCGTGTACATTTTGACAGCAGTTTTATTATAAGTTTGACTTTCAAATGTTAAGTTGTGGCTGATAATGTTCCTCATGATGTTCTTTCTTCCCTTTCGTTAGACTGGCTGATTAGTCGTGTTTACTTATAGATAATTTTTGTTTACTAATGTGACTTTCACTTTCGTTGGAAACATTACAGCTGTTATAAAAGATTTGGACAGCAGTATCTACACCCACATGAAGAATACAAGAAGGGCTACAAAGATCAGTCTGAAGCATGAGCGTGGATATTATGCTGGGAAGGAAGTTCTATTGGATTTCAAAACTTTTTCTAAACTAGTCATTTTTTCAAATACAGCGAGATATCCGGAGTTGATATGAATTTCATGGAGCACTACGTTACTGTCTACTTCCATATACCCACAAAAGTGAAGCGTCCTGCAAAAAAAAAAAAAAAAAAGCCGAACACGTTCAACGGTCCGGGTGCTCCGAAGCACTGTCACGTAGTGCTTCCATAGACTTAATTCCAATTTGTCCATGGAAGTCGGATTTATCATCGGGATTTATCATTCGAACGTACTATCTGCAATTGACGTAATGCAAGGAAAGTCTCCAGCAATTGGAACTAATCTGAGTTTGCCAAATGCCAACAACTTTCAAGTGAATTTACTCAGGTAATTGGTTAAACTGAGTTTCTGTGAAGATTTTATGGGCGAAACCAAGCTCACAGGAGAACGCGGCCGTGTAGGGGAAGAAATGATCCAGCCTCAGGACGCCATCCGAATTTAAGGAGTTTACTACCAAAATATACACCTTCCATCCTACTGTTTGGACGTCTTGATATGTGAGTACATACAGCGTTTTTCGGCCGCTGTAACAGCTGTCGCAGTGGAAGGTTCCGCAACCGACGATCACGTCAGTGGTATGGTCCCGACTTCCGTTTCGCCCGAGTAGCCGCCCGAGTTCCATGCTAAGAAATCTAGAGACTTGCGGATGCACAGCGGTCCTGCTTATGACCGTTATGTTGTTATCTAAAGCCTGAATTACATATTTGCTCCGGTGCATTTTCCTCCACTGCCAGGATGTATATAGCTACCGTTTCCAGATTGAAGGTAGCATTCACATTAAAAAACAGCATTGATTATTCCATGAAATCCTACTTTGGAGAGTATACTTTTTGTGAAATTTTCGAGAAGGAAAATGTTCTGTGTGCTTATCTCGTTGGCAACCATTTAAGAGTAGTCAAGGAACTATAATCCATCGATACTACGTTGATCCAGACTCTTGGACGCTCAATTCGCGAAAGTCTAGCATGACCGTGTTTGGCTTCAAGATCCACTGTACAAAAAGCATTTACTAAAACGAATTCAAATTGTGAGATTCAAGGTATTAACGCTTGCTCAGATTTCGATCAGCTGCCATCGATGGGGCTGACGTGTTTTTGATTTTTTTTATTGCAAAATAAATCTCGAAAGCCCAATTTTGCCATGCTGAAAGAACCCGAACCATCCCTTTGCTTTTACAGCGGAGGAATTGTCATGATATTTCCGAAAGTTCGATATTATTGCTTTAAAACTCAAGTACAATTAAATCCTTCCTTCACTTCCTTACTTTCACGCATTGGAAAACTCGTTGCTGGTTGTACTGTTGTTGTTCGCATGGGCTAGCAGCATGGCAAGCTGGTCTAATTCGTTCTCACCATTCGATAGCAGTGAATCGTAGAAACATTTTCATATGATCGAACCATCGAGCTACATGATACAATGCCTCTATGTGAAAATTTGAGAGAATTTTGTCAAGTACTTCTGGATCTTGCAGCCTGTCAGTGTTCGTAGTAGTTTTTCTGTGCGGGAAATATTGAAGTGCGTTAACGTCCGACTCTTATCAAACTGTTGCATCAGCCATAGATGCACTGGTGCATGGTTACTGAAAAAATAACGGAAAGTTATGAAGACTGTACAAATACAGACATTTTAGGTGAAGTTATTAGAGGAAAGGTTGAGAATTGTGATTCATTTCGCCTCTCTCTCTCGAAACGAATCACAAATGTCCAGTCCTCCCGAGGCTGAAAGTTCGTTTTTGGTGCTCAAATTTTCTGGCGGCCGCTTCACTGAGAACTTGTGCATAAGGACTTGGCATTTGACTTTGCATTTGACAGCCTCACCTAATGCACCATACAATAATCAAGTGCTAATGTTTAAGAGGTAAACGGGTAGCTCTTTAAAGCCGCTCTGTTGCGGGAGCAACTATGGTCCGAGATGTAAGAAGGCCTCGCTTAGCCTGCATTAGGAATATCAGTCTCAATTCTTCAATAAAGTTTCAAAGCCCTCTCTATTTTATTACCTTCACCTCGAAGGGAAGCATTGTGCCATGGCACTGTGCATAATAAAAGATAAAAGATTTCCATTCTTCTACCTCGTGCACGAGTTCCCCAACCAATTGTAAAAGTACATATTAGACGCACGACGGTCCATTTTACCTCACTTCGAACCTTCATAAGTCCACCACGTTCTCATCAGTGACTTCCATTGGTCCTCACATTCTGCGGATTGCAAGAATGGAATGAATAACCGAGGTGTCAACGTCCCGCCTATCACTTTTCATCGTCTCTTATCAGCGGAGAGGCAACGTACAGCAGAAGTTACAAATCTTGTGGTGCGGTACTCCACGTTCCTGAACAGTTTCCTCTGCGACCTATTGATACCTCCTCAATCGCCTTTTTGATCTCTGCCTTTCCACGGGCTTATTTCAGTCATTGTTTCTATTTTATTGTTGTGTTTATTTTATTGTATGACTAGAATACATATAAATTGTTGCATTGTAAGATCGTGTACTTCATCTGACTAAGCCCGCTCATTATTATTTGCCTATTTGCCGTATGGATGCGAAAAATTTCCTTCTTCACTGCATGGTATTATTAAACCTTAACTCTCTCGATGCTTTTTACCCTAATTTTTCTTTTTTTCCCTTTAGTCTCTCACTTCCGTTACTGTTTCGATTTTTGAGCGAGCCCGCCTACTGTGCAATATTTTAATTCGTTCGTGGAATGTAGATGAGGTAAGGAATCGATTATTTTGATCTACCATCACGCAATTTTCTTTCTTCAGAGTATGAAAAAAAAACCGGAAAAAGTGAGCCCTGGCGCAATACGTACAACAATGAATTGTAGCTTTACTTTTTGTTATTTAATTCTATGAAAGTGTTTGCCTAAATTGTATCCAATAACGAAAGTCTCACACCCATTTGCCCTTAGGATTGTACAGGTCCTATAACAATAAAGTTGTGTCTGCGCCTTTCCTTTCTAATTTTCTTAAATTTTATTCTTTCGTTTTTTTTAAAGGTTCCAAATGCTGCTTTTCTCCCTTATTATTTACGATCATCTCCAACATTTTCATATGTTGAATGTGTGACTGATTAGGAGGTGTGAACAATTTGCCACGAAATGATGACTAACAGGGGGTGATTCGGCTATGAATCAGGGCTCAATGTCGACTTTTTAGAGAATTATTTGCACGTGGTAATAAATTAAATATATACATATAGGAGACTACAGGAGTCCCAGCGGCCCACTTGCCGCTCTGCATCATTTGCGTTTTGACACTTTGATTGTCCGCGCATCCGTAGATTTAACTGATATCACTGTAGTAATCTCCATTCGGTTCTGTGTTGTTGCGCGTGCGAGCGGGTCCAGATCATTGGAGTGGAGTTTCCTACAGCCAGGTTGGAATTGTTAGCCACTTTTGTGCCTGAAAGTCTCATAGTTGAGAAATTCGTGAGAATGTATTGGGGAGAGAGTGTCATTGAAAATTCATATGACCTGGAAATTATTCCCCAAAATTAATCCTCCCTATAAAAATCGAGCAAGTCTTGGAAAATTCCTGCCACAGCCTGTAGGTGAATACAGGCACTCTACCTGAAATTCAAATTCTTCTGGATGAATACGCCTGTTTTCAAGGCTAAGCATCCCGTATAAATCCTGCACACGTCCGGCTGCATCGATTGACACCTGCGAGAGAAATCAAATATATTTTTGCCTATCTTTTGCATTTGCGCCCAACACTGCGTAGCTTTCTGGATGAAAATGCACTATTGTGCGGCAACATAGATATAATTGATTAATCACACTAAATTTCCAAATTTATACTCACACTTAGCCGCAAATCTCCATGAAAAGCGTGGACTACAAATATTTTATTCGTTTTGTACACCGAGGGCACGTGAACAGTCTATGCGAAGTATGGGGGTGGGTTCTCTTAATGAGATTTGTATTGTACAAATAATGTGGTAACTTTGAAAAAGGAGTGCATACTATGAGTAGGTCATGGAGAGAAATGTTGTCGTCTCCGATCTGAGCGTCTCCTGCTCTAAGTGTTTTCTTATGATAGCGTTTACGTTCTTTTTTTTTACGTGGAGACTGATGTCCTATGTTGATAAGGATTCATGGCTTGTTAGGACAATACTTATTAGTGTCTCTGTCAAAAATACAGGAATGAAATAATGGAATAATACAGTTTGGACACAACTTTTCTCAAAAGAAACAATCTCACTCCTTTAACAATTGGAAGCTTTCTCCTATTTTTCCTTGGTGTTTGAAAACACTGATATGTGGATCATTTCAACAGTAAATTGGCACTAAAAATTGCTTAATAGTGGTTTTTTGTTGAGAATGAATAATATTTTGACATGTTAGTTCGCTGTAGTACCTACGTATATCACAAAAAAAGCTTGTACTTATATTACCATTTATCGCTATCAGAATTCCAGGACGGGTCCATGCTTCTCCTATTCGCACTATTACTCGGTGTCGATGCCATAAAGATACTCCAACTGGCTGATTTCCACCTCGATGTGGACTATTCTGTCACCGGTGACGCGAAGCAGATGTGCCACAATGTCAGTTCTGGTGCCCCTGGAAAACTGGGAAAATACGGCGATTACATGTGTGATGCCCCAGAAGTAAGCATGTTTTCCACATTCAAAGCCCTGAGAGTTGAAAAAAAAATGATTTGAGCCACTGGTTGTGTTTGCACTGAGAGAAGCCAAGAGACTCGTCCCTGATCCTGATCTGGTCATTTGGACTGGTGACAACATTCCTCATATAGATAACTATGATTGGAATTGTGAGTATTTTTGTATTATCTCATTTTGAAAGCTTGTAAGCAGGGGTGTAGTAAACAATAGCAAGAACTTGAGAAGCAATAAAAATTGGGTGTAGAGCGTTATACCTGGAGTGGGCGGCGCGAGCGGAGGCGCTGATTGGCCACTTGGGTGAATTGACCATTCGTGACGCTCGACCGTGCCACCCTTTTCAGGTATAACGCTCCACACCACCGGAATTGAACCAGCAATACGTATAAGAGCAATTTATACTAGATGATTGGGTCAGACGCGCGCTCGAAAGCGTGTATCATCGTGAGGGGGAATGGGGCGTTGCCAGGCTGTCGTGATTGGCGTATCGATTGAATGTACCAATCGCAGTGGTCTGGTAACGCCTCATTCCCCTCACGATGATACGCACCCCGCCCTCGGCGCACCCATTCATCTCCAGAGAATTTTCAGTGAAGACTGGTCAATAATAACTTGAATATTCAAGCAGTAGAAGTCTGGAACTTTATGACTTCTTCAAACATTCGAATACTCTGAGTAGTTCGAACGCTCGAATAATCCGGTCGTCACATACTCTTTAATGAAAAAACAAACGCGCAGTCGCTGCCAGGCCGCACAAGCGTACGTCTGAGTTGCGTCAGAGCCGCGACTGGGCCTATCCTTCATCACATGGGCGGGCGCATGCGCGTCAGACGCACTCATCTAGTATAAACTACCCCATAGACGATAACGGTAGGTGAAGATAAATGTATCGCTTGCCGCATTATGCGTTTGGAATCTCCTTTCTTTACATTATCCGACGGTTGTGAGACGATCAGGCCGTCGCTACACTGCGCGTGGAGTATAGCAGCCCGCGACGGCGATATCAATGTTGATAGGTATCGATTTTCGCTCGCCTATGTCTCAATGGCATTCCCAGCGACGCTCCGCCCAAAATCGATAATTAAACCCAAAATTGAAATCGGTATCGCTGGCGGAGACACTGTGCTATACTCTATATGGAACATGGCGACAATTATCGCCATTTGCACTTTACGTGCACACCCTCAGTGAAATCGCACGTCTTCCTCGTTTTCGCGAATTTTCTGGAAATTTTGTTTTCAACTGTTGACTTTTAAAAGTGACTCATGACAATCTTTATCACTTACAGTTATGCAGGTGCCACAGAATTCCAGGAAGTGATTCACGAGTGTTTTCGTGCACTTTTGAATATGTGAGCAAATCTCAATGATTACATTTTTATTACCAGTCTGGCTTGCAAATTTCTGTAGATAAGAGCGTTTTCATCTGAGCGGAGGTAAACAGTGTTACTGTGGTTGGACACTTTTGAGTATGAGTCAACAAGTAATCGCTTTTACTGCACAATTCTGACAAGCATGAGTGTTGGCGAGGAAAATCTGACAGGTCCACTTCGATGACGGGGATAATTCGTTAAAAAGTTGATATCACTGTAATCACAGGATTATTTGATGCGGTAGCCGGGGTAGAGGAGTGATTACCCAGAGTCACGACCAGGGTAATAGTGCTTAACCCATTGACGACCGCGTGGCTCAACGGTGAGCCGCACTTTTTCGGTCGCGTGGGACCGTGTGGCTCACAGGTGAGCCGCGCTCTTCTTTCCAACTGCTAGGCCTCGTTTTCGCACCAATTTGCTGTGTTTCCACACGAAATTCATGCATTATGTCTAGGCAGTGTTTTATAAGCAATATTTTGGAAAATACTCTCTTCTTGTTGAAATAAAAGCTTGTAAAGATGCAGTTTTTGAAAATGTGGTGAAGTGAGTCACATTTCCTGGGCAGTGAAAGGTAAAAAAACTAGGGCAGATATGGAATTTTCCACTCCGGATCACTTAAATACATCCTACTCTCCTTACTGCGTTGGAATGGAGGCATAGCAAAAAGTTTTCCTTCTGCAAATTTCCTTATAATGCTGAAAACCTCTTGAAAGATCTTCTTACAGCCTTACGGGAGGCCAAGTGAGATCGGGTGCTTTGATTTTTCGTCAAATAATAGCAAAATCCTTTCAGAACTATATTCCAGACTAATTCTTAAGAGCTGTCAATTTAAGATTTAGTATTCTTATTGTGATTGCATGAAATCATGCGCCCACCGCGCTGTTGAAAAGGCGTTGGTCCCACGCGCCAGACACGCGAAAACGCGCGCGGTCGTCAATGGGTTAAATTGCTTTTATCATATCACATCGCATAAATGTCATAAATGGACTTCAATGTAAATAAGTATCTAAACAAATAAAACGAAATAAATAAGTGAGTAAATAAACAAATAAATAGACTTCAATACTTTATTATTGGTGTGACTGCCAAAAAGCGGCATTGGTGTCGTATACGATTTGTAGTTAACGGCGGTCAAGTTGGCGACGCAGCTCTGACGCAAGTCGGACGCATGCACATGCAGCGTCACGTCCGCCGCGCGGTGTTTTCTTCCAAAATGAACATATCTCATTGATCGGTTTTCATGGAAAATCAACACATGCGTGCGTCTCACGCGCGACTAACGCACGCATCTAGTATAAAATGCTCTATAGTCACCACCCAACCTTACAGTGCCAGCTAACCAACCCACAGCTACTTTTCACGAAATGGTAATTCTACTTCAGATGTAAACAATGTGATGAACATCACAACGACGGCACTCTTCAATCAATTCCCGAACACGACAATTCTTCCCACTTTTGGTAATCATGACTACTCACCTGCGAATGCGTTCGACAGGAACAGTGTTCTGTACAAGGCATGTTGGGAGTTGTGGAAGAAGCAAATCGATCCCAGCGAGAAGGTATTTGAAATGTTCCTACCATCTTCATTGCTACAGGAGGATTTTTCCACTTTCGAGACTCGGAAGAAGGATATTTATTCATCTATCTGCACCGAAAGTGCGCTCAAAGAAATTTCAAAGACAACAACATGGTTAAATAGCAAAGCATGGCAAAATAGGATTTCTCTAGGACAGAAAGAAATATGCGAGTAAGAAACACTTAAAGTTCAGGGAAAAACAGCCCAGAAGTGGGAGTGTTGACGATTCTAAAGGTAAAATGTGAAAATTGGCCTCTCATGAGGGAGTGAACAACATTTCCCTTGTCGTCGAGTCGAATAATTTAAATTTTGATGCTTATTGTTACAATCACTGTCTAAGAACTTGGAGTTTTTCCTCTGATTTTTTTCTTGATTTTTTTATTTCGCACAAACAACTAACAAAACAATTTATTTTCCTGAAATCATGTATGAAAATTCCATGAGTTCAGTGTTGATAAGCGCGGACAATTGAATAAGATTGGAAGTAAGCAAAGTTTCGTAATTGGCTCAAATTTTGTCATTTGGCGGCGCTCGTTCTTCCCGAAATAGGCGATTTTTCCTGAATGGACTTTTCGAGGTGCTCCGTCATTAATATCGAATCCAGCTTGCTCGTCCGAAGTGAAGTCTTCTGGGTTGGTTGCCATCGAATCACCATGGAACCGGAGGAATACCTCAAAAGCAGGATTTCTATCGCAGTCACCGTTATACTCCTCACATTCTGCTGCTGATCAACTGACTTGCAACAGATGTATAGTGATGGTACTACGGAGACGAGCATTAGCATTACCAGCGCCCAAAGGCGATAAATGGTTCGCGGCGACGGCTGCAAAATGGTTTCCAGCTCGAGACATGGAGGTACCTGAATAATCTAGTTGTAGTGTCAGGGGTGCTGCTCTCCAATTCATGAAAAAAAAGATCCCACACCACCACAAACGGCGCTAGCAACCGCTCAACAGGGCTTATGGACATATAACCGGGAGAAAACAGGCTACCTAACCCACTCTTACGTCATGCCTCACCCAGCACTACGCAGCCTGTACGATAACCAATCACAGTTACTCTTATCGATTCGCTTGGTTATCGTTTTTTGAATCCTAGCCCGGCAGTGCCCTGGTTCGGCGCTGCTGGGCTGTGATTGGCCGATCCAAGTGCGCGTCGCGGCTGCAGCCTTCAAATGTTGGAGCAGCGCTGAGGGAAAATAGACAAGTTTTCTAAGATTGGTTGGGATAGATGAATGCTGTCGGAGCCGAAAAACCGTTAGGAGATGGCCACTGATGTCATTCCATGTGTCAAATTTGAAGGAACTGGATTTAATAATCATACGTGTCCGGTGCGGACGCGTCGCGGCATACGTCTTGACCGCATCCCTCCTGAGTCGGTTACGGTGATTAGTTGGTTCTGACATGTCCTGACACGAATCACAAGTGCTTTAACAGGTATTAGCGGCTGTCCCGTTCACCGAAACTCGTGAGAACCGAAGTGATACGTGTCAAAACGTGACAGGACGGGTGGATCATCGTAGCAAAACTGCGTCCCGGCAGTGCTGCGTTGCGGTTGTGCGATTACTTTGTCGATCAAGCGATCAAAACCTAAATACAACTAATAGTTTCTCCACCCGGGTAATATACGATGCAACCACTGAGGACACCGGAACCGTGATTACTCTAGTACAGTTTAAGGAAAGTCGGCTATTAAATTAGTGAAAATGATAAGGTCAGATGTAAGTTTTCGACAAGCCTTAAGCTGCGGGTATACTCCTCGAGCAGTATAGCACCTAGCATCGCCGTCGCCATGGCGACTTCATTTTTAATACGTATCGATTGCGTACGGTCAGTCGCTGATATCGGACCGCCCACGATCAATACGTATCGAAAATGAAGTCGCCCATACGAGGTGCTATACTCCTCGAGGAGTATGCCGGCAGCTTTAACGGCCGACAAGTTGATAGCAAGAAATACCGAAAGCAGGATCTGTGCGTCTGACAAGTTGTCAGCAGAAAAAGGCGGAAGCCAAATGCTTGTCAGCAAGTTGTTTCAGAGGCTCAGAGTATGCTCGTGTTCAGCACCCAGAATAATCCCTTTCTGCAAAGCCTCAGCGGTGAAATTTCTTGAAAGTTTCCGGGTGCGCTAAAGTAGAATCTGACGGCTAATTTTACCATTTTGTCGAATTTTTCCAAAGATTTCTCTAGCTAATTATTCAAAACAAGACATAGCTGAGACCCACACTAGCACTGCACTTCTTGAATTCCGTCAACTGATTCGGAGGCGTGACATTAGGGCACCTTTTGTGCAGCCAAACTCGCCATCTACGTGCAAAGTCCGCTTCAATGGCTTCAGGTGTAATCGGCACACAGGTGACAGTGCACGGCGACCATGCGGACCAACACTGCGTCACCTTAGAACAGAAGCAGTTACTCATCGTACAGAAGACGTCAAGTGTAGTGGTACTTGCATTGAACGATTCGTCACTATGACATTGCAGCGGTTCGATGAACAGGAACGGGATGAGCACTCGAACCATTCGGAAGAGAAGAAATCTAAGAAATGGAACTAACCTTGTTCTGACTACCATCTTGTTTTTGTAATTGCAGCTGTTTACAGTTTTGGTGCTTGTAATCCTGAAAAACACTATTTTTCTCATTTATGAGTCCTGCGAAAGTGTGTGGTCGCTCACCGTATAAAATTACCGACGCTGCAGGTAAAACCTGTCCCGAAAGAATTGCCCGATGGCGCACGCGCTAGAAGCGTGGCGGGACCTATTCGACTATCTCACATTGAGCATGCTCTTTACGCTCCTTTCAATCGGTTTCCACAGCGCTACTAGAGCCCATCATACGAAACAAAAATTTGAGACACTATATACAGCGCGGAGTCCGGCACTCCACATTGCAATTGCTGCAGCAACATTGACTGGATACGTATCGATTGGTGGTGGGCTGAGCCGCAGCGAGGCAAGCAACGCGCCGCACAAAATCAATAGTTATAAGAATCAATATTGCCAGTTAGCGGCGACGCAATCTGCTATACTTTGCATGGACTATAGCTAAAATCTAACAAAAATTTGATCCTGGCAAGTAGTTATAAATGGATCAGCTGTTCGTAAAGCAGTAGAAACAAATGGGTATGAATCATTCATGCAAATTCAGGATAGGTTTCTGCTTGGCGGCTACTATAAGCATCGCCTTGGAAACACCACCGTGCTGATGCTCAACACAAATTTGTATTATAGGTGGGTGATGTTTAAGCAATTTTCAGACCTTTTGGTTCGGAATCTATAGGGAAACCTTGCAGCCAGCTCATGGCAGTTCTGAGAGGGTTAGCTGATTCTCATGTTTTGGAAAATTTCTCCTCTCTTGATTTCCATTGTGATCAACAGAGGAGTTTCCGGAAGAAAAAGGAGTAAAAAATAAGATAGCTTCCTTGGAATTAAAATATTCAGCCAAGATAATCCGAAAAATTTTGTTCAACCCCAGTGTATTTTTTTCACTCATGTGATAGCAACTGTAAAAAAATCAGGAGATTTTCCCTTATGTTTACGATCAAACATTAGCACCCACTTCTAATGTTGCAGGCCAAACAAAGCATACGACAATTTCACGAACAAAGAAGATCCAGCCGATCAGTTCGCTTTCATGCAAAGCGAGCTTGAAACCGCCTCGAAGTGTCGGAAGCAGCCGTCACCTGGCTGTAGCCAGACTGTTCACATTGTCGCTCACATTGCTCCTGGAGGTTTGTTTTCAGGATATAACGTTTATATGTAGAATAAGATCCCTATGATCAGTGACCTTCTTTCTATGTGATCCAGATACATGAATGCAAGCAGCAGGTATCCGTAAACTCATCGCGAGGCCACGTCTCTATTTCAAAAGTTTCCACCAAACTGGAAGATGATACATCCCAGTGTTGTTAATAAGAGCTCTCGTAGATCACTCTCTCTCAATCCGAATGTGTAGACTTCTCTGTGATACTTACGAAGAAGTTCCAACACGGCGTGTATTGCTTCATCATTGTTGACGTTAGTGTAGAGGGATACTGCATCAAAGCTGGTATAACAAATCTCTTTAGGAAGGTTGCAGCGATTAAGGGCAGGCATGAATTCATCTACGGTGACTATATGTATGAGCTGCTACATGGTGTAGAAGCGGCAATAGAAGTTTAACGAGGAACCAGCTAATTCTATCTGACGGTCCTCCACACGATGATATGATTGGTCTCGTTCTGATTCCTTCTTTTGTTGCATCTCAGGGAAGAGCTGGCGAGCATCCACCTAAGTTTACGCCAGAGGTTCGTATCAGATCAAAGAGGCACCACAGCGCTCGCCCCAGAATGGATCTTCCACTTGCCTTCTTAGGGCGTGATTACCTCAAAGGTCTTATACCTTTTTCCGGCCAACATATCCGATATGAAGAGACACCGACGATTGGAACAGATTTTTGTTCAGCCCTCTTCCAATTCTTCAGTAAACGTTGCAGCAGCCGTCATATTCTTTTGATACTAGTTTTAAAACCGAGTATAAAACCAAGGTTCCAGTCAATAGGTTTAGACGATGTTATCGCCCGCATAAGTGAGAGTTACATAATGAGTTTGAGTTCTAAGTTTCTAGCTTTATTTGTCATTTACCCCTTAACGGCACCGAACGTTGTTATATATTGTCTGCACCAAATATGGCACAACATTTCGGTGTAATAAATAAATAAATAAATCTCGCAAATTCAATCCTCCGGGAGTCGTATGCGTTTTGACCGAAACATAATATGTGGGGACGGTGGGGAATGTTAAGACGAGACGGTTGATAGTCCTCGCATTCAAAATCTTGCCCAATACACATTTCAAAAATAAATGTAAATAAACAGGTAAACAATTAAACAAAGCTCTGTCGTTTCCAACCTTATGTCCTACAGCCTTCGAGAGGACACCCAACTTCACATGGTTCCGTGATCCATACAACGAGAAATTCCTGAAACTCACAGTGGACTACGCTGACGTGATCGGAATGATGATATTCGGTCACCACCACACTGACACTTTTCATCTGGTTAAGGTGATCTGCTGTACCTAATGTACTTACTTAATCACCCTACCTAATTCTCCAGGAAAACGTCTAATTAAGGATGCTAACGGCACAGCAGTGCAATTTGTGCTTATGTCTCCTGCTGTCACCCCATGGTTCTCGTCGCTCAATGGTGCTGGAGCGAATAATCCAGCGTTTAGACTCTACGACGCGAATTACGACGGAACGTTCAACGATATTACGTTAGTTTTCTGGATAAGACCTTTAATATTATCTATATATGTCGTATAGTCCTTATGCGCAATCGGTAGGAAGTTTTCGAGCGCGCAGGGCCTGCACCGCGCGTCCCGGTTGTAACAGCGGTCCGGAGTCCTCGCTCGGTTGTTCATCAGAATCAGGCTCAGGTAAGCGTTTTTAGCGACTACCGGAGACAAGCAGCTCTCTACGGGGCCGAAAGCAAATAAAAAACACACAAAAAACATGAAAAAATAACTACTTCAGGCATACGCGGGCAAAACGTGTAAAAAGCGAGGCGTCCGATCAACATCCGCCAGCCATAAACCTCTTCATTACAAGTCATGTCAAACAATTAAAAAAGCCACATAAAAAAGCCTATCTGAGCTTACCCCTGACGAACGGCGTCCTCGAACGGCTGAGCGAGGACGCCGGACCGCTGTTGCAAGCGGGGCGCCCCGCAGGTTCTTTCTGGCAATTGCGCATATTAGCTATAGTTCTTCATGGCTTTTTCGTATTTTTTTGTGTTTATTTGTTTATTTTTTCTATTTTCAGCACGTACTACGTCAACTTAACCGAGCTGAACGCCAGTCCTTCAAACACAAGTTTCTTGAGCGAGTACTCGTTCAAAGGAGCTTACAACATCAAAGGACTTATAAATCTGAGCGCTATGGTCGATTTGGTGGAGAGGATAAAGAAAGACAGAGCAGTGCTCTCCACCTATATAAGTTACAACTCTGTGCTATGGGATCCGAAAATGCCTGTGGATATCTACCTGTGAGCTGGATTTCTTTATGGAAAAATTCAAGGACTATTTTTGCATGGCAGCTTTTTTAATGATATTATAGTTTGCTAAGAGTCGGACCTTCCCATTACTTTTACGGAAAGGCTGAACATAGAATTTCGAAAAAAAAATTCCATTTTTTTCATTACATCTTACTGATTTTCTTAGTCACTATAGCAGTTCATCTATTTTGTCTTCTTAACAAATGTTGATATTTATTTATTCATTTATTTACTTCCACAGTGAACTCCTAACGGCCGTAGACAAGGGGGGGGACCGCTGCGCGGGCACCCTGGTTGTCCGCTGCACCTCCCGAGGCAGCGTGAAATCGCAACGTATCGGTTTTCCTCCGCGTCTCTGGCCAGGTCTGCTGCCTTGGTGCAGCAGACAACCAGAGTGCACGCGCTGCGGCCCCGCCCCTTGACTACGGCCATTTGGATCAGACTCTATGCAATTTCTCCTTGTTCTATATTATTTTGGCGATTTTCATGTCCTCTTTCCATGAAAACTCGAGAAACCAACCCTACTTAGTACAAAAAAGCTTAAAAAACATGAAAAAACAACGGCACTGGCAATTTACATTTCAGAGGAGGTCAACTCTGTTCTATGGAATTTGCTGATTATCCTCGGTACTACTCATGCCTGGCGCAGTACAACTCATCCGCGCTGCATGGGTTCTATATGGTTATGGTTGTCCTACTGGCTGTTTGGCTCTCAGATCTTCTCTCATAACTTGCAAATAATCCACAGAAAAGAAAATAAAATCATAATGCTATTATATTTATCCAGAATCTTCCTTGAAGACATCATCCCATCTCAGAATCGATTTTGAGATTTTTACATCGAAGGCATCTCCAGGAGCTCCTGATCACAATGATATACGTGATTCTGCGCAAAAATACCAGAAACGCTTTTTCGTGCCCAGACATTTGAGGAGCTTGTGGGCGGGGTTAACGTGGGACTGCGGAGTTTCTGCGGCATGTACTCTCTGAAACGCATTTCCTATTCTGTCGAGCAGTGGATGCTGAGATGCTCACTAGGAGTACGAATGTTCTCAGATGATGTGCCCCTGGAAGTGCATTATGCGGAAATCTCGTCCTCCCAATTTGGCTCCGCTCACGAGCTCCCCAAAAATTGGGTCTCGAAAATATGTTTTCGGCTGTTTTGCACGGAATTACATATACCGTTGTAATCAGCACTACCTGGAGATTTTCCCTTGTAATGCTTTCAGCGACAATTCTGAGGTGGGATGGTGCTCCGTTGTATGTTTGTTAGCTGTCCTAGAAGCAATTCAGCTCATTGATCTACTATAGACATCCGTAGAAAACTTATCCTGTTCTGTGTGGTATCTCGTATAGTGAGCGTAAATTGCGGTGTCCTACCCGGTCTCGAAAAGCACGCGGCGCGACCGCACCGCCAACGATGGAATCTTCGCCGCAGTGCCGAATCCGGGTTTTCTTGATAGATGTTCATCACGTTTGATGTTAAATAATAGGAAAACTAACTAACTATCAAGAAAATCCCATAGTTTGTTGCCCCATAGAGGATTCCTGCTCGAGCGCTGCGGTCGCGCTGCGTGCTTTTCGAGACTGCAAAAAGGTTCCCGCCATCGACGCCCACTGTACTTATTCCATTCTTGAGCACGTTGTTCAGATATATTGTCCTCATTCTTACTGGAAACTCCAGAAAATATGCCTCTACACCTCATTCACTTAACTGTATTTACGCTAGCATTCGTCGTGGGATAAACAAAGAAAATAAACAAACAACTTCACTAGCGAAAACCACTTGAACTGAATGTTTCAATGGCCAGAACGCCTTTGTTTTTTTTCATAGGTACAAATATATACTATGAATATTCATCGGCAACATATCAAACAAACAGCGCAACGAGAACAAACGATGCACGATTTTAGAAAAGAAGAGGTAGGTGCTAAGACTTATGGGTCACCATGGTGGGCCACACATCCCCGGATTCACTCCATGTTGCTGACGTCGACATCAGCGTAGTAACAATCCTTCTCGATACCCATATTGTACTCGTTTCCAGTACCGTTCATGTACTTGGATGTAACCACACGATACCAGCCCTTCTCACCCTGAATGACTATTAGGGTTTAGATGACCCTGAAGACGTACGTAGAAGTATAAACGCACCCATCCTTCACCCCAGCTATTTCGTACAATCCAGTACTCGACGTCGTTCTCGTCCACACCCCAACCAGTCACTGAGACGATGTGGTTGGGCTGAAGAAGATTTGCTGTATTTGTTGATATATGTATCTGGGGTAATTCATTTGATACTTATTGATCTTGAGGTTGCTTGGCCTGATGATTCGGCAGCCGTTAAAATTTTGGAGAAAATATAAAGAAAACTAACAAAAAAGAATAAGTAAGTAAATAAACAAAGAACAAAGAAATGGCACTATTCTAAACTACGTATGTAAGCTTCTTCAAAACTTCTTCAAGCGTTTTGTAAGAAATACTACTGAGAATTGAGAGGACCGTTCGGTGAAATTTTTCTACCAGACAATGGTAAACAAACACTAGGTTGGTAAATTTAAAGGAGCTGCGATTGAATTGTCGTGTGATTGCTCAGAAATCTAAAATTCCTCACCCCCTGACTACTCTTCTGCTTGTATACACCGCCAGTATAGTTGTAATCGAACTCTGGAGTACAGCCGATAGAACATGCGATTGGTCCACCTTTCTTGATTTCTGCCATCATGTTTTCTCGGCCAGACACCTACAAGTAAACTTATTCGAACGGATCGGGTGTAAGCGAAAGAAAAATGCGTACTAAATGAATTCCAATTCATTAATAAACAAATTAAAATCGGAGTCTTCGCTCCAATTACTTAGATATTATTAATATATTAGAAGAAAATAGCGGACAAGCCCTAATAATAACCTTATTAATAAAATTTTCATTCACATTTCGAAACCACAAGTTCTGGATATTACGCGATAGGTAGCGCCTTGTGTTTAGGTAGAAGAATGATAGTACGAAAAATTGTTCTGCACATTTCCTACTGTCTGTGTCAGTCTCGTCACTGACAGAGTCCACTATAAAAGGCCGTGGGAAGCTGTGGAAGTCCGTATATGTTAAGAAATGTGATGTCCAAGATGAATCAAGTTTACATACAGATATAACAAATTTGAAGCCACTCGAAACTCTGTCTACGGATAAGACCAAAAGTCGGGTCATTCACGATACCGGAGAATCCAAAAAAATTTTACGGAATCAAATATTTTATGAGTTGACGGTTTTGGGAATCTCTCGCTTTTGCCTCTTTCTAGCTATCCACGATGATTGGAGCAGTTTTCAAAGTTCCCTTGCCGCAGGCAGCGTAGCCCTCAGGGCTTCTGGAGGACTGAAGGACAGGCCGATGCAGGAATTATTAACTTTGAACACCTCTCAGCCAGCATCCACTAATTGAATCAGAATGTGATTTTAGCAGGACACAAAAGCACCTGAAATACTTATAACTAATTTTTTTTCCCGAGACTATCCCTTGAGAAAGGAATTATTTTTAAATTGCTCGGATCCACTGCTCTGAAAATAATGCTTTACCCATGATTTCTGGTATAAGGCCCACTATAGCTTGTAGATATTAATGTATTAGAGTGCAGGCTGCTTAATAATCAGTACGAGCCAGCTCGATGGGAGCAAGCTTAATTTTTTTTTTGCACGAGGATTTCTGGTTTAATTAACTTAATCTCAATCCCTTGCTACACAGATTTTTGAGTATTGCTAGTGAAAAGCTTCCATACCGGTCCATACTCAGTGATATAGTGTCGAGTGTAGTTCGTGACTGCGAAACAATTGTCTGGCCAGCAAGTACCACACCGATGGAACGGGTCACAATCTGTAACTGGTTCACTTTCTGCGTTTTTTTTTTCTCAGGATAACTAATCGGGCTTGGCATCATCCTACTATAAAGGTGGTAAAATGCAAAAGAACCTACGTCCATTCGTCGCTCGATAGACATTGCATCCCTCCTCGACCAGACCGTGCGTCTTCGCATATTCGAGCACATCGCCGACTTCGCCTCCTTGGCAGTTGCCCTTACCGCCGCAGTCAATGATTTCCTGGAAGCAAACGTGGCCTGTTGGGATCTTTGAGATTCATTTATTTCTAATGCAGAAGCTGGCTCTGAATTTATAGCCCTTGCCCAAGCACTAGTGGCTCAGGGCTTGCTGGAAAATTATGAAAAAATAAGGATTTTATTAACTAATGCGTTAGGAATGCAGTGAACAGTAAAGAGGGAGTGTATGGGATGGGAAAAGGGGCGTGACCAGGCTATTGTGATTGGCTGATGAAAACATGAAGAGAGAGTGTGTGGGATGGGAAAAGGGAAAAGACCAGGCTACTCTGATTGGTGGATCGAGTCAGTGCGCCAGCTGCGGGTAGCCAGGTAACGCCCCTTTTCTCCTCACGGTGATACACACCCAAATAAAGCGATCCGGAGTTTTTGCAGCAGCACAGCAGGAAAAACGGCTTTTCTACAGCGAAGACCCCGACGTAGTGTGTGAGTTCGGCGGGGATTACCACGTGGGTTTGGGGAAATTTTGAGCTTAACCAAAAAAATCTTTGGCACGTGCTATACGTAGAGTGGCAAACGCTCAGTATGGCACTCCAAGTGTACTGTACGCAGTACTGCACACAGTACCAGTAATATAACTGGTTGTATTAGTTAAGAGAAGCCATTTAGGAGTCTGCCTTGGAGCACGCCCATTTCCTGAGCCTAGTTGCACGATGTGCTGAAGTGTCCTGGGCTTGGATGCAGCATTCAGACTACCCAGGGTAAAAGTGTTGACACCCGTGTCATTGATGGGTAAGTGTCCGTGCTGTCGTCACGCTCATCCTGGGTAATCTTTATATTGCATGCGGCTTTTTGTCGGCGGTGAAATGACCTTGCTGCGCTGGATTCTTCTAATAAATCATAAATGAAACTGGAAATAAATGGCAAATAATTGCAGCGGAAATAAATATTTGAAAAATCGAAAAATCCGTATTATTTTCTGGATATTGTTGTTTCTAATGAAGCTACTATTTCTGGCAAGAACTGACTTGGAGCTATAGACCTATTTATCTGCACCAGGAATTACCTTTTCATTCAAGAATTAGAAGAGTTGACAAATTAAGTTAAAAAATTCAAATTAAAAAGAAAAGAGAAGTAAGATTTTTTCGAAGGTATTCTCCCCCTTAGAATTGCCCTGAATAAAATTTTTCCCTAAAAATTTCTGAATAATTAAACTTTTTTGAAAATTGTGATTTTCGCGCTCCTTATCAGCGTCCTTATTCGCAATACCCAGGATCATCCTTATTGCCTTTCATTGTTCCTTTTTTCTAGAACTACAGAAGATAACCCACCTGAGGAGATACCATGGTCATAGGCCACTTGTTTTTACGAGCGATATTGAAACGGTCATTCAATGCACCTATGAAGAGAAATTCCCAGAAAATTTTCCGAAAATCTCCTGTAACTAAGCCTAGGACACGCACCAGTCGTTCCGAAAACCCAGCATGAGCCACAGTACACCGGGATGTGTTGGTTTCTTGTAGGGCTGCAGTAGTTTACACCATTTACATTTCTCCAGTCCCATTCCTTGGGCAGTTCATCTTTGAAAGATGGGCTTCTTTCCCAGACTCGAGGCTTAGTCCTGCAGGCAGTACCATGTTCAATGCTGTTAGTTGTTTTAGAACGAAGAATGACAACGAACTTGTGCTCAAAGTGTTTTCCACTCTTTTTCAGTCCTCCGTATCGTACTTGACGACCATTGTGTTCAGTGCTCTTCTTCTCAGCTTCCACAGCCTGATTTTCAATATTTTTTTATCCTTTCTCGGTAGTCATTCACACTCTTTTCAAAAGAACCTCGATCTCACCTGCTTCTCCGAAGTGAGGAGACTTGAGCGAACTGGAGTGAGAACCCTTTCCTTACCAGAGCCCAGGGAAGCGATCTCCTGGAAAATTTTTGTGCGAAAAATTGGTCAGCTATATTTTTAGATGGCCTTGTCGTATCAAAAGTAGTCGAGCAGTGTAATAACATACAATGTACTTGGTGTACATCACCCTTGAGCTGCTTGGACAAAATGCTTTGTTTATTTTGGTTTTTTTTAAGATTTTAGCCTTTCCCTCCCAGTAATCTCACACCGTATTTTTATGAATCTGTTTCAACTTTTTCAGTTTTTTTTTTCACGAAACAGCACCACTTCATCAGCCTTTAAGATGTTCTTTACTTGTTTCTCAACATCAGCTAAATGCTGCTATGGTCACTGTCTTATCACTGAGCAACGATCCTTCCTAGAACTCCCATATCATCTTATCATGGCACTCATATGAGGGTCAAAGAGTCTGTTCATTCGAAAAGCTCGGGATCTGCTGCTATGTCAATCCTTAGCTCATTTAAGGAAAATGGTTTACTCACCTCTACGCCTTCATGTTCCTCACTATTTCGCACGACAACTTCATCTTTGGACTGACGCGATTCGTCGAGCATGCTGGGAAGCTTCTGGAAAATACAGTAACTAATAGGTATAACGACAGAGAACTATGCAAGATAGCAACTAACGACGTCCTTCAGCCGATCTTCCACTTTCTCATCGCTCTCGTCACTGTCCTGGAATGATTAGGAGTTATTTCCATGACGTATGTGTACTTTAGGAAGAATCCAAGGATTTTTCATGCTTTTTGAAAGCAATGACGTTGAAGATTTAGCCAAAAATATTTCTATCTTCTCTGTTTAGTTTTTGCTTACTTCTTTTTGTAAGAAAGAACTCGTGAAATCCGTTCAGGATGATTTACAAGGAATAGGAGTTGTTACCTGATCCTCTTCAGAGTAGGACGAAACGTCCTCATCTCTTGTCTTTGCCTTGTATTCAGCATGCTTGGTGCGAGTTTCCTCGATCTAAAAGATAGAAATAACATGTGGTGATTCATGTAAACCCGAAGGCTGTGGCACCTCCTTGAGAAGATCCCCGTCATTTTCCTGAGATGTCTCGTCGGCGACTTCGGCCGGCTCTGGTAGATGATCGAACGAGAATAGGTGTTCAGACACCTTTAGCGCTATGGAAGGGAGGTTGAGATAGGTTGCCTAGAAAGGATTCAAAAAGATTAACTGAGAAGCCAGCCATCGATCGAATGCAGGTCCTGTAAGGATCAGCAGCTTTCATCCAGCTAGAATCAAGCAGTATTTAATACGCTGAAGAAAAATTGTGCGAAAATTTCGAAAAACTGTCTGAAATTTCACCGGAGCTGTGGATTTTTCTACGATGCTCGTAATAAAGCACCTGAAAACCGTGGATTTTCCGAAAATTCACCTGTGCAACAATGGCCAGGCAGAAAAGAGCCACCGCAAGACGAACCATGTCGGCCAAACACTGATAGTGCTCTCTATCAGCGCTTGTTAAAGAAAATTGATTATCTGCGATCAGCGATTCATAAGGAAAAGGACAGATGGAGGGTAATTCCTGGGTAAATAGTTCTTGGCTACTTTGTTCTTAGTGTCCCACCACTTCGTACAGTTGGATAAAGTAACTAGAGACCAGAATTCTCATTAAATTAATTCCCTATGTACGTACCAGTGGCGGACGCAGAAAGAGGGCGGGAGGAGGCGCAGCGTGGTAATATATGCAGTGTCGGCCAAAGTTATAGAGCCTTGTGAACATTCGTTCATAACTGCTGTTGAAGCGAAGCTTAATAGTTCAAATTTTTTTATTAGAGTTGTAGATGCTCATGAGCGACGGAAAATTATTACAAAGCAGCCATGCCATGAGTGAATTTTGTTAAAGAGGAAATTTCTTCAGTAAGGGATCGATACCTGTCATTTGCTGTTATCTACGAACGGCTACAGAACGGCTTTTGTGGATGAAATTTCACCATAAATTAAGTGCTTTTTAATGGAATAGACTCCTACCTAGTAGAATATGTGCGCCCACGACTCAATGATTAAGGTGTGCCAGATCCACCTGAGATCAATTTAGCAGTAACCCTCTACAATTGTTTCCGTAAATTTGGCTAGTTCTTTTTTCGCCAATTCGAGGCCACTGCTGACTCCTGTGATTATCGGTACCAAACTAAACATTTTCGGCCGTATGAAGACCCGCGGCTCTTCCGAACTCTCNTTAATTTTAACAGTGAATGATTACTAATCAACATTTAATAAATAATCATAAAAATAAACAAATAAAAATAAACTAATACCAGATTTCTACATGTGTTGTTAAGTAATTTCAAAATATGGCGACCCATTCTCGAGGGGAGGGCCCCCCGATGCCAATGACCATTGTCCACTGGGGCAATTGCACACGTTTCTACAGTGTCCTCATTTCAAAAAGGTCTGATAGCCAACAGCGAATGTGACGAGCAGATGTTCGAAACGAGCGCGCTTTCTGTTTCACTTTCAAATCGGATTTGTTCCCTTCAGTACGGAACTACATTTTCATACAGTAGATGACCGTATGAAACTCTACCGTACCTGGCCTCCCATCAAGAAGTGGGCATTTATCGAGTAGCTAATATGGTCGAATATCAAGCGAATTTCTCTTGTTTTTCTTTATGTATTTATTTATTTATTTATTGACACCGTTCAGGCGTGCCACATCAGGGCAAAAAATATCAAAGCTATGCGTATTGTATGTAAGCAGGGTTTCACGTTATAAAGATTTAAAATCTCGGTAGTCCGTTACGTTAAGGGAAAATGGCCGTTACGCGTTAATGCGTTATTTCATCACGTTAATAATGGACAGACCTGACCTTAGGCAGTACAACAGCTTCATACAAATGGCAAATCCAAAGCAAAAAAAGGTGCACGAGACCTAGTATAGCATACTTCAAACCCAAATTTTGAGTTATTTTATTACAAATTTCACTTGTGAGCGCTTTCTTGAAATTAATAGGCCAAAAAGTGATAATCACGGTTTTTGCCGAAAATTTACCGAAAAGCACCTTAATAAGGTGATCGTGTGTATTTTTATCGTTGCGATCTTATCTCAAACACTGACAAGCGTACTCCAATACGATGGATTGCGCGGAAATCAAAAGGTCAAATATCTTCAGAGGCGCCATTCTTGACGTACCGCTAGGGAACGAGGACAAAGGTTACGTATGCACGAATCTATGATACCAAGCTTTTTTCCCTCACTTTTCTTTAGTTTTCTACATATTACAAGATCGTTTGATTTTTCCTTTTGCTTGTTTTATCTTTTTTAAGGAAATCATGTCCCAGTGCTGTAGATTTAATGAAGCACCTTGAGTGCATGGGTATTTGAATGAAAATAAACGGATACTTCTTCTCGCTTGTCTGTATTTGACTACGCCCATAATTAGTGATAATGGGTATAACTGATTGAAGCACAAACGCCTGAACACATATATTTTCGTGAAATTCTAAAATAGAGTGTTTTTCTTCTTCTAGAACGTAATTTGTTATTATCAATTGTTTATAAACTTCTGTGAATGAGTGAATTTTGAGGCTGCTTCCATTGTAGAAACTAAATAGTTGATCTATTGGCATTAGAAGGGTTCTCTGTGATGGTTTTGTATTATTATATGTGCTCCTGGTTGGACGAAGCCTCTTTCATAAATTCCTGGAAAACTGCGGAAAATTACGTGGGTTTGTGGCGCAAATCCCTATCAATGTTCCAAATTTATCGGTGAAAAATTGATCTACATTCCCACTATCCGAAACAAAAAACTGAAAATTAGCGGTCTTTGGTCCTCTCTCCTTCTCTCGCTTCATCGCTCCATCACCTATACTCATCCTGTTTTACTGATCAGTGCATGTTAATGTTAACATTTTGTTTGCTTTGGTTTTACGCATTGTTTTGGCCTGAGTGTTTCGAGTGTGTAAATAAATAAACAACTAAATAAGTAAGTAAGTGCACGTGAGGATTAGCACTTGCTCTATGTGCTTGTCATTCTATTTCTAGCGTCGATTTCATTCGAATTGTTTGCTGAACCTGAATTTCTGCCGCAGGCGAGCGTACAAGTGGCTGTGTGGAAAAATAAATTCCCGGCGGCAGGATCGCGCCGCGGCTGATCATTCTCTGCTGCCGGCGCGCAGTGCTGCTCGTCGCGTAGCGTGATGCGTGCGGTGCGATGCCAACCTGTTATGCGCGCGACGGCGACGATGATACGTGAACTGGTAATCAACTGGCTGGTGCTAGGGCTGGATGACTGGGGCTGTCTAGTGTGTGGAGGACTGGATGCCGGGCGTAGATCGAACTCGTTCTGGCGTCGGTCCAGGATGTCCAGGAGCCAGCCAGCAGACGACCGGTCGTCAGCTAGTTTCACCCTTGTGGGCATTTGCATACCCGCTGCATGAAGCTACCAGTTCGAACGGGGGCCCAGGCCCACGTCCGAAGCGAGTTCTTCGACGCCCGTCGGCGACTCGTCCGTCCGTCGTCAGCCCCCCCCCCCCCCCCCCCCCC
>JARK01001354.1:558319-577112 GCA_000688135.1 Ancylostoma ceylanicum | reverse complement strand
TATCATCAATTACGGCCCTTTACTTACTGGTTTTCTCGTTACACCTTGCTTTGATCGCTCTCTCCAAAGCTACTCGTTTATGTGATAGTTTGCTTGTTCTTCCGTCCATTTTATGCACTATTTTTTAATTGTTTTGTAATTTTTTCCAAACTTCCTCATCTCATTCCTATTCTCAAGCCTATGGAACAATCCGGATGCCTGGATTTGGCCGTGGGCACCTTTTCTCTGGAAATCATATTGTTTAACCTGGTCAAGTCGTCGCCCAGCCAGAAATCCTCTGGAAATCCTCCGCCAGCTAAACTCCATCTGCACTAGGAAAATAATCAAAAAATCCGTTCTGAAGTGAAATCCACTTAATTTTTTCCATAAGCCCGCAGGGTGTTCATCTTCTCCTATCACTCGGTTTGAGAAACTTATGATTTTTTTCTTCTGGAAATTTCCATAGAGAACTCTTGATTGTAATTGTGAAGCCGGCTAACCGTCGGCAAAAACTCGGCAAATCATCGTCGCTCTCGTGAAACCCGTCTCGCGTTTAAAAGCGGACAGGCATTCGCAATGGGAAAAAAGCTTTCCTCACTTATTTAGCACTTATTTTCAATATTTTAACAAAAGCGGAATTTTATAGCAATGTTCTTCAAAAGATTCATTTATAGTAATAATTGCTTTTCGCTACATTTACATGTGATTTTTCCAATTGAATAGTCCACAAACCCCTCCGCAAGTTGTTTTTTCTCTTTATTGTTGTACTATTTTGGTTATTGTTATATTCTCTTCAGAGGGCAATAATCTGTCTGAGCTCTATCCAATGGGTAAACAAGTAAGCAAACAAATAAACATGGGTAAACAACATCCTTCAGTAACAAAAGAAGTATAGAGTTGATTTGACGGTCTCAAAACCTGATTTAATTTCCAGTGATTTTTTTGCGTGGGTGTAGAACTCCTATGCCTACCTTACGTTATTCAGTAGGGTAAGGCTACTGTTAACCCGTCCGAAAATAACTGGTTGTGATCCTCCTCAGTATGCGTTTAATGCCTTTGAACTTGGAAATTCGATAGCTGGTCTTCTCCTTGTTTCCTACTTCTGTTCGCTCTTTTTTATATGAATTTTGGTTCATGAACTTTCTCAGTTTCAAAAAACTCGAATTTGAATCTCCATTTCAAATCTTGACCAGGATATCTCTAAGAATCCTTCGCTTCCTCTTTTTTCTACATAAATGTGCCATTGACTCAATAACATCCAACTGTTACTGCTATTTTTCGTCAATACATACATATATTCAGAGCGACTCAGGTAGCGGTAACACATTCAACATCATCTTCTCTCTCATCTTCTATTGAATGAGACACAATTCTTGATGTTTGAATCCAGACACAGTCCTGAAGCATGTTTTGTTTCTCAGTTTGAAGTTTTGAAATCCGGAGAAGCTCCAACTTCTCCTTTGGAGAGTTGGGGCTAAGTGTCGTTGTTTGCTTCTTATTTCATGAATCACAACTTCATTGAATATCAATGAATCAATACACCCATATATCAATACACTCATGGAATTACCTCATATTTACTCATTCTCTTCTGAAACTCTTACTCGGATGGTGTCAAACCTTTTAGAAAGTAGTTTTCCATCTTTATACAATGTTAGCTTCTTGTGTTTCCATAGCCATTTTTTCCATAGCCACCTTTTCCATAGCCATCTCTGATTTTGCTGCCTCAATTTTTTGTGTGCCCGTAATCATGAAGCTTCTCGAGGAGGTTTTGAGTTTCCCGTTTACGCAGAGTGTGCAACTTTCCCCCAGCAAAATTTGTAATATCTCGACATATTAGCCATTTCCCTTCATTGATGGATAAGGCTATTCATTTTAATACAGTTCACAAATTTTAATCCGAAAACCTCGTTCATTTTATTAGAATGGAAACTCCAGAACCTTTTCGGCAAGATTTGTGAATATAGGCACTGAACTCAGGGTGTCTTACGAGGTCATAATTGAACTTCCACATTTTGCTGCATAACTGATTTTGGTTATTATTCTGTAAGTAATCCGCGTAGCGAATACACTTTTAAGACTGAATCCGAAGTCGTAACAATCGTTCTTCCAGCAAATTAACAAGTTGATGGGACAGGGAAATTTGAAATTTCTCTAATGTACTCGTCCACCTATTTCTCATCATTTGTGTGAACCTTATTAAATCCTAACTGTGGATATATCTGCTGATCCAGAATCATGAAGTTCTTCTAGTGGAATGTTGTACAGCTAGCTATCGTCACCACTACATTTTATTGCTCACTGAGAGAAGTCGTTCGAGCAAATGGATAGGGTGATGCGAACGCCAGTGAATGAAGAGTAGACAAACTCAATGTTACCTAGGTTATTGTTCAAACATTTTCACCATGGCTTCATTGAGATCAACTTTGGGACCTGCTAACCTATTCTAAATTGCCCTGTATGTACCTAACACCCATCAATATGTTTACCCATACATGACGTTGCCTATATCCACCTGCTATCCATTGATTATTTTGCTTATGGGTATGAGATTACCCATCGTTCCAATGAGGCATCCGGGCCCTGAGTACTAAGCAGGCTGTCCACATCCTTATAGGTGTAACGCATAACAAATCCCCACACTGGGAACTTTCCACGCACTCATTTCCTTCATCACCTTAGTTCAAATAACTTACCATCCCGATTCAGGATTTCCGTAGTCTTTGCATTGAGCTTGGCCGACTGCTGAAACCATGTTTCCATGAGTTTCTCACACCCTCCAAGCAGTTTTTCTTTAAAATCTTCAGCGGCCCTATGTGGATTCCAACGCTTTTTCCAGATCTATGGTTATATTTTTCACAACACCGCTTTGAACTTCCATTGGTAAATCTGGGTGAATTGGTGTAGGTAAATTTGTTGCAGATAAATTGGTGTAGGAAGTGGTCCAGGTAAATTTGGAAAAGTGATTAGTTTATGCTGTCTCCAGAGAAGTAATCTTGGGGAACCGATCCTAGAGGACATTTTTATCCATGTTGGACAAGCTAGAATGTTATCATTGGTTTGAAAAGTCGTCCTTGAAAAGGCTCAATCTTGGCCACCTCCTAGGCAGAGCGGTTTAATATGTAGGTAAGACTGCATGGTCGACTCCTCCTTTATAATAATAAACCTCCAATTCTTTTATCTATAACGTGCGGCTCGTAATCCAGCCTACTATCCAGCCACGTACGTACGTAGAAGGGGAGGCAGTGGACAGACACAGCGACAGACACAGACACACACAACCTGTCTGCTTGACGCATAAGTCCTAAGCAAGATCCGCTTGGTGGTGGTTTAGGGGAGCGACTTGTCTTGCTATCCAAGATCTTTTTGCAGCTGTGCGGTTGGAGCTCGAACGGCCGTCGTCGTCGGGCGGCCGCAGTCAGCAGTCCCATCCCGAAACGACGACGAGGCGTTCGTTCATTCACACAACACTGGACGTCGACGACGCCGCTTTCGGCGATGGAGCGAGAAATCAAGCACCTTGTTCTCCTGAACGAGTTTATTTGCAACTTTTTAAATCGATGCCCGTAAAGTCCCGTGATCGGACCGGCAAAGGGTTACTCTGGGCTAGTTGGATAGGTGGTTCTGGATCGAAAGAATGACTTCCCCTGTAGTCCTAGACTTCAAGGACTTCTAGGCAACTTCCAGGGAAATTTCCACGTTTGCGAACCGCCACAGCGTCCCTCATTACCACCAGAACAGCTACTCGAACAGTGGAACACCTCCCAGTCGTCGTCGCCGTTGTCTTTCCGTTGTATTCCCGAACAGGTCGTAATCAGCGCCGCGTCTAATGTCGGCTTGTTTCACCACCGGGCTCCCCCAAAAGCCTGATCGACGCGCACGGCCGCTGCTGAGTGAAACCGCCCCAGGACCGGTTCCCAGCGGCATTCCTGAAATGGCGCATGTCTGCAGCATAAGCTGTTTGGGACGCTTACTTCGTGTTCACTACCAGCCCCCGGCTTATTATGCCCTAAACCACCTGGTTTTCTTCTGTTTCGAGCTGTTTATACCACGTTATTTGAATAGAAGTAATCCAGGTTTCAAATGAAGATCCAAGAAATCCGAGACATTGCGCATCTCCTGGATATATATGGATAAACCTTTGGTGGATATTTAATCCAGTGGTCAAATAACTCCTATAATTTAGCGCTTTCTTGCGGATCATTTTCTACTCCAGGAATTTGAACAAAACTTGTGCTTGCTTTCTACATTAGTATTTATTGTTATTCATTTGTTTTATTTATATTCGCATGATTATATCATTATATCTTTATTATATGTTTGGGATTTCCTCATCGCTGATATATTAGATTTTTACTTTTTTTAGTAATTGTTGTTACTGTACTCCATTACTATATTTTACGACTACAACTACTGTACTACTAGAAACTCATATTCAGCTCACCGGGAATCTCAATTCTGCTGTTTTGAATTTTCACTTTTCTTTCTATCGAATTTTCTATTTCTCTGCTATAGACACGATCCTAGTTCTAATTAATCATGCTAATTTTCTCAGAAATGTTTCCAGAAAATTGCTCGTTTCATGACTAGACTTCCTGTATATCTTCATGCTCTAACAGTCAACGCATTCATGCTTCTAGTAAAACCCTAGCTCATCCCACGCTGATTCCATGGATTCACTGAGATTTTCTGAACATGCACAGGAGTTTTTGTGCCTTCTTTCAGATAGAAAATTTACTACGGACTCAAAATCTTTTGCATCTGGAACTTGAAACTGAAATTGCCTCGTTAAGTCAGTCTCACGTGAGCTCCAGCCCTTTCTACTGTCTTCTGAATGTTGTTGAGATGTCACTTTTAGAAAATCTGCAGCAGTTTCTCCAGAAAATTCCTTGCATCGATCACTTTGCGTGCAGATTTGCCATCCACCTAACGCTATGCAACAATAAACTCGTCTACATATCCAGCACTGCTCCTGTACATTTTGAACTATGATATTTTTATGTATTCTATTTGCTGGGACACCACAAACATCTTCTTCTCTTGTTTTTTCCATCTCTTTCTTCATATTGTTTCTAGGGAATTCTGATTTTTCAACCCATCCTTTTTCAGAATTTCCATTGACGACAGTAATGAGACAAATTTTTTGTTGTTGACTTAAAATATCGTAGTATTTTTACCAACTCAGCATTCGTACAGAATAGGTGCCATAAATGACGCATAGACATGGTACTCATAAGGATAAATCTCTTCGACTTGAACCAGGCCTACAGCAACGTGATAGGACTAACCTCTAGGACCTTTAAATGTGGACGTCTTCTTACGCGCAAGATCTTTTGTATCGATAGTATTTTATTTAGCTTTGAAATAACAGTTCACTATACAGGCAGAGGTTCTTTCCTGAAGATCCGCGTTTTCTCGACATGACCTTATCAAGCCCACTTGAGAAACCCTCACTTTTCTTGTTCTTTTTTCTCTTTTTTCACAGAAAAGTCATCGTGACAATTTCTCGACCTCCAGATTAATATATATTATTCCCTTTTCGAACAGCACCAATACAGTGCTACCTAATGCAGCACGTAATACGGGATACAATAGTCTACCAGTTCGTAATATCTAAATCTATATGAATGATGCCAGACAATGGTAATTTCCTGTCATTCCGATTAGTACTATTTTAATTTTATTCCTGAGTAATACAGCACAAGTATACTACTAGTATCTAATACGCTCTATGATATGGAATAATGTAGTCTACAGCTACAGTGAACTCCAAACGGCCGTTGACAAGCGGTGGGACTACGGCGTGGCGTTCTTGGGTAGAGACACCGGAGCCAGCATGCTAAGCCCCTGGGTCTCTGTCCGAGAAAGCCGCGCAGCGGTCCCCCATCTTGCATGTGGCCTTTTGAAGTTTACTATACATAATTTCTAAATCAATGTATACCATGCTTGAGCATCTACCTGTGTAATACTAGTGCGTGTAGTGTTTGTAGTATACATACTTAGTATAATTGATATCGTGATGTGATATGATTTACTAATACGCAATTTAGCATAGTATATGCGATATAATATGTGTAAGGCTCATAATTAGTTTGCTTATATAGTTTTTAGCACTTACGTACAGCTTTCTACTATGTATAGTATCTACTACTCGTATACCTGTGTAAATTAAACACATAATTAACTAAGGCATTATAAATACGAAAAATCGTGATCTCCCAACATTTTTACAGGATCACATTCGTTGCCCCGTGTCGTTTTATTCTCGCATACTTCTCCATTCCTTCTTGCTTAACTACTTGGCGTATAACATTATATTTGAAAGCCTTTTCTCTCTTATCATTTTCTTCTAACGTTCCGAACTGGTACTGAAATAGCTTTTTGAACAACCTACTACAAAATATTCTCGGGAAAGCAACATTAGTTGGTGAAGCTAAGTGTGAGTGAAACTTCACGTTAGACCTTGAAAAGCCGTCTCGCTTTGTTCATCCTGAAACATCCTGGCTTTCCTTCTTCATCGTCGCCGGCTTTTTTGCAGCAAATCTCTCGAGCTTGATTTTGAGAGGGGCAGCAGAAAAGAAACGAGATCCGTAGTTCGTTGGCATGGACGAGAGCGTTGCGAATCGGGGCTCGTTCCCCCGTGCGGTCGAAGCTCGTTCCAGCCTCGTTTTTCCAGCCGATCCCGATGCGGGATCGGCTATCGGCTGCACGAACGTTCGGGTTCCGACGCCGCTTTCACTCACGTTCTGTGTCTGACTGACCGCTCCGTCATCGTAGCACCCATCCGTGTGAGGTGTTGCTGTTCCATTGTCTTTTTGAAGCCTATATAGCCTTGCTCTAAGCCTCGGTTTCACTAAATATTAAAAATTAAAATAAATATGGTAAATACTCGTCATTCTCTTATTAAAGATTATTCCAGAATTATTAACGTTGACTAGGTGTAAAAGGATTGCAGCTAATTTCACTGAAACTACATCATTTTTCTGTAAAGGCTCAACAGAAGAAACGCCATCACCTTTCAAAACTGTTTGAAGTGTTACTTACTGCTGTTAGTGCTGTTCAGAATTAATTATTAATTAATAATATTGGAATTTCACTGCTATTCACAGTGAAGTATTAAGGCCGAGAAATTAGCGCCTTTGTTTGTTTAGATTATTTCTTTATTTATTTTCCTATTACTTATCCGAGCGCGTAGTATCTGCAGTTCATTTATAGCAAAATGTGACATATTGACTTTACCCGTTTGTTCTCCTGGAATTTTGCTTATTTCCAAGTATTGGTCGCTTATGGAATTGCAAAAACCACGAGTTACCAGGCTGGATGTGGCTGCGTCAGATTACCCTGGGTAAACGTTAGGTGCTGACACCTTTGCTAACGAAGAGCAAATTTGTGAGATATTAACTTTACCCGTTTGTTTCCCTTAGGCGTGAAATTGCGCATGCTTTCCCCAATTCTCTGGAAGTCTTTACAATTTTGCATCCCGAACCTGGACCAAAAATGGTAAAACGCCCTGGGTCATTTTCCGAAGTACCACTGACTTTTAGGCTCTTGAGAGGTCATAAGCTTCTACATTCAGCTCCAAGGAGAATATCGTGCTCCAATGCAAATCCTTGATTCCATTTCATATGTTTTTACCGAGATTTTTCTCATGTAGGCAGGTCGAAAACTCCTCAAACTGTAATTGGCCCCGCCTCTTTTTCTGATATTATTTTTCATTAGGCTTTTAAAGCCTTTTCATAAGAAAATTATTTCGCTTCTTGTTTTACGCATCCCTTCACAGCAAATGAGTGTGGAGCATTGTACCGAAATACGGTGACGCGAGCGAGTTTGGGATTGGTCATTTTGCCCGACTAGGGCTCGGTTGCTCCGCCCCTTTTGCAATGGTCTCCGCGCCTAAAGTGGGAGTTTCTTCACATTGGGATGATTGCTAATTAAGCGAAACAAACATAGTAAAATGGTATTTACTTGCTTACTTATTTATACTTTTACCATATGTCATATCCAATGGCGTGTCAAAGAAAATTAATTAAATAAAAAAGTCGTCTAGGTGAGCAAGTCCCTTAACCTCAGTTCAAAAGTTGTCCCCTGCTCAAGTATAATACCACGTACCTCTTTTTTTTGCAGTAGCACCGTGTACCAGCAGCCCCACCGTGAGCTCTTTGGGACTACGTATGAATAGGCCTTCTCCTGATTTTTGCTTAGTCATCGCCGTTGTGACGTTACGTGTATGTACCCGTGACTCAAAAGTGCGTAACCCTCCGACGCAGAACTCGTCGTGTCCAAATAAGAAAATGTTTGCGTAGAAATGTCCACACGTGGTTCTCAAAACATCTCACTGCTTGCAGTGGGTTGGTAGGTTAGCAGAACCTATGGAAGGTCATCTGGGTATTCTTTTTTAGAGGTATCCGTCTGAGAGGTCGATCCTGGAGCGGAGCGGGCCAAGAAGCGGGTGTCATTTCCATTATGAGTTTCACTTAGTGAAAATAATGAGTATGAGTAATGAGTACATCAGTGAAAATTCTGCTTTCATTTAAAAAAGTAGTTACTCACTGCATAATAAATGAAAATTCAGTGGGTAGAACCTCGAAGCAAGCAGGGCCGCACGCATAATCGAGATTACTCAGGGTAAACGTGCTAACACCACGTGAGTTACCCATAGTTGACACGGTCGTCAACACATTTGCCCTGGGTAATCTCAATGATAATCTCAATGAACTTCGAAGCAAACAGGGGCCGCACGCATACATGAGATTACCCAGGGTAAACTGGATATTTCCGCGGCTGTTACCCATCGTTAACACAAGTATCAACACGTTTACCCTCGGTAATCCCAATGAACCTCGAAGCAAACAGGGCCGCACGCATAATCGAGATTACCCAGGGTAAACGTGCTAACACCACGTGAGTTACCCATAGTTGACACGGTCGTCAACACATTTGCCCTGGGTAATCTCAATGATAATCTCAATGAACTTCGAAGCAAACAGGGGCCGCACGCATACATGAGATTACCCAGGGTAAACTGGATATTTCCGCGGCTGTTACCCATCGTTAACACAAGTATCAACACGTTTACCCTCGGTAATCCCAATGAATCTCGAGGCAAACAGGGGCCGCACGCTACATGAGATTACCCAGGGTAAACGTGCTAACACCACGTGAGTTACCCATAGTTGACACGGGCGTCAACACATTTGCCCTGGGTAATCTCAATGATAATCTCAATGAACCTCGAAGCAAACAGGGGCCGCACGCATAAATGAGATTACCCAGGGTAAACTGGATAACTCCGCGCAAGTTACCCATCGTTAACACGGGTGTCAACACGTTTACCCTCGGTAATCTCAATGAACCTCGAAGCAAACAGGGGCCGCACGCATGCATGAGATTACCCAGGGTAAACTGGATAAATCCGCGCAAGTTATCCATCGTTAACACGGGCGTCAATACGTTTACCCTGGGTAATATCTCAATGATGCTTCCAGGGCGAGAACAAAATTTATTAAATGCCCTAGACTTTCCATGGTTGTTCTAACTTCTCTAATGCGTTACCCGGTGAAAAATTTCCCTATTAAAAGGTTAGAATTCGCGAATGGAACATTTACTCAGGCTCCAGTTTTTCTTTTTTACTTTTTCATCCTTTTTACTCATCCTAATTGCTCGATTTCTACAGCCCAGCCAGTTTCTTTGGAATACCCTCGAGAATCCTTGAAATGCACTGTATACCTTTCTCCACGTATCAAAAAATAAAATGAATAGAAGGGATGAAAACAGTTTGATCTTCTTCAACGACTGACAATGAGCTCGTTGGCGAACACTTGCTGCACGCCTGGCTACGTCGATGATCTGTTGATGATCATCCGTGGTCCGGCTAATGCTGGCTGGCTGCTAGTCTTCAAGTCGCCGCCGCTTGATGAGTTTAAAATCGAAAGTGCAGAACCTTCGTTTCCAGACACAGGTCTGACAAGGATATGCCGCTTTTTGCAGTGCCCATTCTCTTCAATAACGCTTATTTAATGAGATAGCATGAATGTGGATAGAGTGGTTTCACACAAAAGCTCTTTTTTGGAAGTGAATTTGGCGTTCTTTCCACATCGAGCCGTGCTGGCAGTAACACAGATTTGCTCGTGCTGAGGAAAATTGTGGTCTATTATTTTTTCACTTTTGCCTCGATACATTACGATTTTTTTCAAAATAATAAATGAATTCCACTGCGATCGAACAACACTACGTTGAAAATTCTGGTATATTCTTCCATGCGGTCATGTACGTATAAAAAACTATTTTGATAGCAAGTTTCAGAAACGTAATAGTGAAAATTATTCTAAATACCAGGAATTCACAGAATTTCAAAAACTTTTTTACATTTACTAGTTTTATTCCTCAATCTTCGGGTTGGCTACCGTTCAATCAGGCGAGCTAGCCGTTAACGAATATCAAAGCCCTGTGTAAAACGTAAGGTCGAAATGATATCAGCGCTTACTAAGGGGATTTTTAAGCACTGCTCTGATCACTACTCCTCAATAAAGTTGGGAGTGGTCCAATTCAAATTGTAAGTGATCTTGCCTGCCTTGTATGGATTACTTATGATGAACTTAATGTGTAAATAAATAATAAATCATGGTGAACTGATGCAGTTATACAACTCTTAGCAAGCGTTCTTACTATTTTAAGGAATGCACCCAAAGAATTAGGAACGAACAAGGAAGAGGAGCGGCCGGTGATGTGTTTAGAAATGGTTCAAAAAATCTGACGTCTATGAAAAGGAAACCCCAGGATTATGGAGCACTCTGTTGGCGAAGGATTTTCGCTCCTAAAAATTCCCCGGATCAGCTCCTATGCTCCAGGAATGCCTTGCAAACGAGGGATTACGTAGTTTTTCAAAGTTATAGTAAGGGGATTTTTAAGCACTGCTCTGATCACTCTTCCTCAAAAAAGTTAGGAGTGGTCCAATTCAAATTGTAAGTGATCTTGCCTGCCTTGTATGGATTACTTATGATGAACTTAATGTGTAAATAAATAATAAATCATGGTGAACTGATGCAGTTATACAACTCTTAGCAAGCGTTCTTACTATTTTAAGGAATGCACCCAAAGAATTAGGAACGAACAAGGAAGAGGAGCGGCCGGTGATGTGTTTAGAAATGGTTCAAAAAATCTGACGTCTATGAAAAGGAAACCCCAGGATTATGGAGCACTCTCTTGACGAAGGATTTTCACTCCTAAAAAATTCCCGGATCAGTTCCTATGCTCCGAGAATGCTTTGCAAACGAGAGTTTACGTAATTTTTCAATGCAATTTTTTCCGGGGTTTCGAATCATTTCTGGTAGATTTCTGGTATTTGATCAGCTCAAGGGTAATTTTCATCAACCTTGAAATACCTTTACAATTTGTTGCTTTCGTCTCTCATTACCTTCTCATGGATATTTGTAGCAAATCCAATGGCTATAGCTGTGCCTAGGCTAAAGGTTTCATGGTTAATTTTTTCTTATTATTCCAGTGAAAGAATAGAAAGGGTGAAGTGGCTGTCCTTAATAAGTCCCCTTTTGGGGTATATTGCACCTCATCTAAGGATCCTGGAACTTTCCACCGCTAATTTGCCCTAAAGAATGGCTCGATGTGCCAGGCCAGAGCTCTTCGCAAGCAAACGTGGTGGAAATTTACCGGTTCCGGGTAGGATGGGAGTTGTTGCTTTGCCAGAGGCGGGGATCGCAACAATCAGTTGGATATTTATTAGGAAACTGATGAGCTCTTGTCCTAAAGCTTCGTCATTGGACTTGTAAAAAAAACATTGAAAGTATACATAATATGGTTAGTAGTGGCAATAAAATAGTACACAGTGAACTACAAACAGCCGTAGACAATTGGCGGGACCGCGGCGCGGGCGCACTGGTTGTCTGTTGCACCGAGGTAGCGAGCCTGCTGGACAGAGACACAGAGGAAAACCGGAACGTCGTGATTTCCCGCTGCCTCGGGAGGTGCAGCAGACGACCAGAGTGGCCGCGCCCGTCTGGATCCCCAAAACGGCGGAGACCCCAATTTTTTCCCCACGCCCCTCCCCCCCTCTCCCGCCCATTTTCTGCGTCCCTCACTGGAAATGAGTGAACAAATAAATAAATGAGGATGATGTTAAAGCCTTGTTCAGAATTACTAACATTACAGGAAACCCCCTAGTCAGTAGTTCACTTTTACCGAAGGTTTTTACCAGAATATTAAGCAACCAGTTATGGCGGCAGTCAATTGTGTGTGACCGAAACGAGAGCTTTAGCGCTGCGCGTTTTTTCTGGACGCTCATTCCAGACACTCCTAGCGCGGAGGTGCCGCCGCCGGTCGGTCCAGCCAGCTCTCGCCGGCCGGCAGACCGGCCGTCGCTCGCTCTCGCGATGTGTCCTTTAATGAGGCTGGGCATGGTTTTTCCCTTGCGTCAGATTAGTCGGTTCCTTGTTCGGGAGCGGTGTAATCGCGTCGTGTGCGTGTGTGTTTCTGGTCGTCCGATTGTCTCGAGAGTTGGCTGACGGGCGGCGGTGGGTGGTGGGTGATAGGTTTCCTTCGAGAACCGCCACCGACCGAGCGAGCGACCGACCGAGCGAGCAGGCGAGCGAGCGAGCGCCGCGAGAATCCAGTTCGTTCACCTGCCACTNCGTCTGGATCCCCAAAACGGCGGAGACCCCAATTTTTTCCCCACGCCCCTCCCCCCCTCTCCCGCCCATTTTCTGCGTCCCTCACTGGAAATGAGTGAACAAATAAATAAATGAGGATGATGTTAAAGCCTTGTTCAGAATTACTAACATTACAGGAAACCCCCTAGTCAGTAGTTCACTTTTACCGAAGGTTTTTACCAGAATATTAAGCAACCAGTTATGGCGGCAGTCAATTGTGTGTGACCGAAACGAGAGCTTTAGCGCTGCGCGTTTTTTCTGGACGCTCATTCCAGACACTCCTAGCGCGGAGGTGCCGCCGCCGGTCGGTCCAGCCAGCTCTCGCCGGCCGGCAGACCGGCCGTCGCTCGCTCTCGCGATGTGTCCTTTAATGAGGCTGGGCATGGTTTTTCCCTTGCGTCAGATTAGTCGGTTCCTTGTTCGGGAGCGGTGTAATCGCGTCGTGTGCGTGTGTGTTTCTGGTCGTCCGATTGTCTCGAGAGTTGGCTGACGGGCGGCGGTGGGTGGTGGGTGATAGGTTTCCTTCGAGAACCGCCACCGACCGAGCGAGCGACCGACCGAGCGAGCAGGCGAGCGAGCGAGCGCCGCGAGAATCCAGTTCGTTCACCTGCCACTGCCACTGCCGCTGCTGCTGCTGACCTTACATAAATTCTGTTACAACAAAACTGGTTCGGCCGCCGCATTATACGCTTTTTTCGCCTCTTCATTGTGCCATTCGAGAATGTTGCGCTCAACGCCACCGATCACGTGAGAGAAGTTAAACCATTGTTGAACAATGCGTTGTGGGTCTCTCGATCCTGTTAAGGAGACGAGACTCACCTTATGATCGTCATCTACCCAGCAAAAAAAAATGTGCTTAGTGAGAACTAATGTGTGAAACAATGGGGGAGCAGAGAAAACCAATTCTCGTCCACCCTGGAGAGCGTGTCTCGAGGAATACCTCCACGGCAAAAAGGGTAAAAATGAGATTCCAGAGACTAGGAGTTCAGCAGCTTCTCTCTTCATCCCATCGCCATGGCCTTTTTTTCAGAGTTTTTGCAGTAGGTCATTCTTATTCCGCTCCACAAAATGATCAGTTCCTAGATGTACAAGCGAGATTACCCAGGGTAAACGTGTTGACGCTGATGTCGGGTTTGAAGATGGGTAAATATGTGGAGTGCTAGCACTTTTACCTTTGGTAATTGCAACGATACATGAGACCCCGACGCTATACGACAAATCCTTCTATAGGTAATAGTTTTTATATAGGTCAAAATTTTGATTGCAGACTTTTTTGTTACCATGAACGCTTAGAATGTAGAAATAAACCAAGGTCACTCATGATCTAAGCACGTGCTGGTAAGAAAAAAAGAAACGCAGCTTATTTGGGCTGTGAGGCTTCTTCCCACAGAAGTGGGCGTGGCCACACGCATGCCATTGGTTAGTGTCTATTCGATTCCACTCGAAGCCCCGCCCCTTTGCAAAATTGTGTGAAACGATGAATGAGATCAATGGGCCAGAATAGTATATATTAACAATGAATAATAATAATGGATGAATAGGTAAAGGGAGTGCAACTGGTTTTTTTAACCCGCCTTCTTGCTGCGTAGCCTCTTAGTTCGCTGTGTTACTGGTAACAGATGGTTGAAGCAGGTAAATTATTAAGTAATTGAATAACTAAAGGAGTAAATAAATATTGTACCCTAACTTCGGCAAGCTACCCCCAGAAACGGGTTTGCCAGCCGTTTTTGTGGTATAGGCTCGTTTAGTCATTTTCATAGGGTCCTGGAGTGGCTTGGAACCTACGACATGGCCTGGGCCAAAGTCTTGGTTGCAGGCCTGAATTCCTCGTAGCGAGGGGTGAGAGTATCCTGGTAGCTCCTAAAGGACCACGATGTCATTCTTGCCTTATTCCACGAAGGTAGGATGTCCAACAGGCATAGGAATGATTAACCGAGTAGGCGTGATACCGATGGATAACCCTCTTCTACGACTAGAAATCATCTAACCACTCAAAAGGCTGTTCTATCGAAAATTAACCTTAAATAGTTAGCTCTATGAAATTAGGGAAATTGAATAAAATCGTTCGAATAAAATCGTTTTAGTTTTCTTAATTTTCAAATTTTGATCCATTGAGAACAATTTTTCGTTCTGTGGTAGATACAACCAGTTTTAGCAAATAATGAAGTCGAATCCTGATTTCCACGAACATTTATCATTTTTAGGGTGTCAAACCAAAATGCCGATTGAAATCGCGAAACCCACCCCTGGCACTTTTTCTGCTGCCCTGCCACCGATAAAGTTCCAGAAATTTGCCAGTAAACTTCTGTCTTCTAGTTCCTCTGGTTTTAACTTCCGGTCTTTTCAACAACTCGTAACCGTCAGGGCAACGAACCCTTCAAAACCCTTCTCACACCGGTCGAGTAATACTTTTGGTCGTACAACACGCTCCACTGGCTTCGACCTCGGCGAAAAGATCAACGCGTTCGAAGTTACGAGGCGACCGAGCGAGCGACCGGGGTGACAAGGGACCGCTGCCGGGCGACGCGCTAAAAACACGATTTTCGAGGTCGACCAGAAGTGTCGAACGAGACGAAAAAGTCGCGCCGGCGATGCCGACGAATGCATTCTTTCCGAAGTAGAAACATGAGCGGATTTTTTTGCACTAAGGTGGAGATTTTAAGGTGAAAATTTACTGGAAATAGGAAAAATTACCATTGTTTAACGATAATCTGGCATGGATAAAATTTACCTCCTCTGAAGGGGTATGATTTCTGGACTTATTCTCTCTTTTCTCCACGCTTTGATTTGCTGCAATTTAACTAACTTTAGCTAAATCTTTCTCTAATAAATTAAACAGATAAACACTCACATGAAAAAATTAGACATTAAAATTCTATAGGTAATTTTAGGTATGTAGTGAATATAAAATATTGATGCCTCCGTTGAAGTAATTTTGGTATTTGGTTTTATTTCTTTACTGGAGAAAATGAAGTTCACACGTAACTATTTATTTATTTATTTATTTATTTATTTATTTATTTATTTATTTATTTATTTATTTATTTATTTATTTAATTGTTTACTTATCCAATGGAATATGTATAATTCTATTACTCCCCTTTAGCTCTGGTTACGGTTGCGACTGTCTCTACTCTTCGTCTCGAACGTTACTGTAATGAACAACTAAGTAAACAAATAAAGAAGTAGTAAATAAGTAAATAAATAAATATAAGTGATAGTTTCTTTGATTCTATAGTTTACCAATATCTCTTATCCAGTCGGATCCTCAACGCTACAGTACTGTGCAGCCATTTATTGGACTACTGTTCAAATATTCCAAAAAATTCAAGTTACCCCAATGGGTTCTGAAAATCCAGGTTTTTGAAGGATTGAGAGAGTAGCACTGGGTACTGAGGCCGCATGCATCATTGATATTACACGGGTTAACACATAGACGCCTACGTTATCATTGGGTGAGTTTACATGGTGTTAACACGTTTACCCTGGGTAATCCCAATGATGCATCGAGGCCCTGAAGCATAGTTAAGACTACTCATGGTAAATGTGTTAACGTGCTCAGATTTGCCTTACATCTGACCCCCCTATCAATATGTTTACCCACACGTTAAATCTATATCCGCTGCTACCCATGATTAATCATACCCATAGGTATGGGGTTACCCATCCGGCCAATGATTCACATGGGGTCCTCAAGCCGTGAAAACCGTTACAAATCTATTACATGAGTAGTTCCCACTCTGAGAACATTTCCACGCCTACCCACTGATTTGCTTCATCACACTATTTCCCGGAACTTACCATTCCTATCCGGGATTTTCCTAATTTCTGCAATGAGCTTGCCTTTTCTTACTTCTTTCAGCTTATTTTCTATTCCGTAGCGATGTTCTCTGTTAATCTAGCTGAACAGTGGTATAAGATATAGTATTTTTTCCGCTTACTACATGAGAAAACAGCAGTTAAAAAGCTCTTTTTTCTTTGGAAAAGTTACAAGCTGTCCCTGCAATGTTCCCTCGAGTTTTTCAGATCATTCGAGAAAGTCTACTAGAACCTTTTCTCGTTTTCAATCCATTATTTCCTTTCCTCTTCTAATCACTTACTTGTTCATCTAACGTTTTGTGGGGGCTATGTAATAGCGACGCTCATCTTCATGCATATAAACTGATGATCTCCTGCACACCTCATGGAGTTGCCTGCCCAGTTTATGATGATTTGCTCGCTATTTCCTCAGAAATGCAGACGTTTGGATGTTTTTCTGCTTTTTTATGCTGCCAATGAGCAGTCTCTTGTGGATTTCCCCCTTTTTCCAGATCTACGGCTATGTCATCCACGAGTCTCGTGTTGATCTGTTCCTATTTAGAGAGTGTTGAAATTGTCAACGTGCAAGTGTTTCTATAACAAACGAGCGCGGGTTAATCCGTGCCACTATGTAAATGATAACCAGTTATCTACGCGATTACATAACAGACTCGAGAACTGGATCGCAGCGCGGCCGCAGCCGCCGCCGCGGCCGCTTCGTCGTTGCACAACGCACATCGTGGCAAAATCGAAACTAACTCTATACTGGTTTTGGTTCGACTATTTTTGTCAATCGCTTGCGATTTTTACGGCAAAAGGTTTGTTATAATCGCAGGAAATCGCGATTTCTTGAGCTTCAGGATCTAGTACAGCAATCCTAAGAGATGGCTGTAGGTTAAAATTTATTTTGTTACATTAGATATCCAGATCGCACAGAAATACACTACTTTCTATATAAATACAGTACTGAAGCCAATAAAAATTTGTGGACAGGTTTCCGAAAGTTTCCATGGAAAAATCAAATTCACTCTAGCCTAAACGAGACTTTTAGTTAACTAACTTTAAGTTTAGCACCTTTATTTCCAAACCCTAGGGTTTTTCCCAGGGTTCTTACTGCATTTACTCATCCTAGCCCAAATGTACCATTGATATTACCCATGGTAACCATGCTGTTGCTTGTGGTAACGATGGGTAATTCTGCGGATTATCACACGTGATAATCCCAATACAACCCCTGGGTATTTTAGGGTAAAGTTCAGTTGAAGTCAAGAATTTACAGTGGGGTAGTTTCAATCTATGGGAACGACCGCTCAGCTGGTCACTTTTAACCGGAAGGGCAAGGATTCCCATCCTTATACAAAGTTGTTCAGTGATTAATTTTTTTTTTTTGCTTAGAATATTAATTTTCCTTCATTAACTGATCGGCCTGCCCTGTCGGCTAGAACTGTGAGGAATCGCATCTACCGTAATCTACCGTATTCCTACCGTAAACCTTAGGGCATGCTCCACGTAGCAAGTATATGATTGTATGATATGTCAACGCATCAATTAATCCCTATAGGCAATTTCTGGAGGTGTGGCATTGTACCTGGAATGAGTGACGTCAACGAGCTCTGCGATTGGCCGGTGTCTTGGACTGACCAGTCGCGAAGCTTGGTCACGCCTCCCTTTCCAGCACAATGCTCCACACCCAATTTTCGGTCTTACGTTTTTCAAGCTGAAGACTTATAATTTTTTTTGAATTCTTGCGCTATGATTACGGTGAAAATTATTCTTTTGATTCTGATCTTTTGAATTTTGTAGCTGAATGATTCCCTTTCTCTTGTTATTCCGCAAAATTCCGGAAAATCCTAACTAGAAATGGACGACTTTTTTCTGAGGTTTCATTTTAAGTACAAATTTTTCTGGAATTCTAACTCATCCATGCACGATTCCGGTTTGAGTTTCGCTACCAGTTCCTAAAACTTGATGGATTACTTGTTTGTTAAAAATATGTTACGAAACTGTGGCAATTTCCAGAAAGTTCCCTCTTCAAAGTGACTATTTCTCGTTTTCTCGCCTTTCTTGCTTCCAGTAGAGTTCGTACCTACTTTGATTCCCGGTGGGACTTCTGTCTTAGGCAAGAAACCTATCTGTGGACTATTTATGGATCTCTTTATTCCTACTCACTGTAGATTTCACTTTTTTGGAGTTTTTCTTAGTAAGTCAAACCTGTTCAGAGCTTTTCTCCGTCATTTTTCTCACATTTCTTACTGTCCCATCGCTGACTAATGGTTTCTTCCCACACAACGGACATCTAGCACTTTTTTCTCCAACTCCTCGACGCACCCACCCCTCAGAGGACCCCACGTCACCTG
>JARK01001354.1:538189-557627 GCA_000688135.1 Ancylostoma ceylanicum | reverse complement strand
CCTAACACATAACGCTATTTTATTACCATGCAAATTACCCTTTCCTCCGCTTCTTTCGCTTTTGGAATGATTTTTTTCGCCGTGTAGCAGCGTTGGGAAACGATTTTTTCCAGGAAGTTTTCCTTTCCATTAAATTTTTCAGCATAGACTTATGGAATAGAGCTGCAGTAGTAAAAATTTCTAATAACAACCTAAATTTTAATTCTATACAGCCCTAATTCCTAGAGAAAAAGGTTTGCAGTACAAAGTATATATTAGTAGTAGAGTTAAATATATATTAGTAGTAAAATTTTGATGATAGAAATTTTCCGCAACTTTATTTCCACAGGACAAAGTAGTGGGGTATAAAATCCATAAAAAAAGACTAAACTAATATATATTAAATCTACGACAGTATAAAAATCACTGCTACGTGCCGCTTTCTACTATATATTAGGCTTCATTCGAGTAAACGAGTATATATTAACTAGTATTATAGGCGAGTAGCACGAACAATGGCGGAAGATGATATATTGACTTGTTGACTATACATATTTTTGCACAAAAAAACCCCAGGGCTGAGTTATCTGTGGAGAATCCCGATCTCGGAGATAGTTCCTTAGTGACAGTTGTCCACATTTCTCTACAAGCAGCTCTTCTGATCGTGTGGTTGTGAATTCCTGCATTGGATATTCTTTTCTTATGCAAAACAGCGATGCCATTCCTAATTATACAGTGAATTAATTAACTAATGAACGTCGCCTCGTAGTTTTCCTTTTGGATCCATCCTCATTTGTGTAAAAAGAACTTGTGCGGTAATTGTGTTTTCTGGAAAATAGAAGCCTCCTTTCGCTCCTTTGTATGATTTTATATAGTGTAACATATAATTTAGCGTATAAGAGGGTTTCTTCAACTGGTAGTGATAACCACCACTCGACCGTTTTCTTTTAGATTTCCAAAACACCTCGATTCTGCCATCGTTTCTAACTTTTTCTCTTTCTTTCCCTTCCCTCTTCTTTTTTCCTCCTCCTCTTTGCGGAATAATATGTGGCATGCTTCCCGGTAATTAATTATGCACACCAATCACAAACGAATGGGACGTGCATGGGTTCCATTCATAGTCCAGAATGACCTTCCTTGTGTTTGGGAAATGGTCAGTGGTGTTATTTTCTTAGTCGTGTGCATGCTATCATGATTTTCCTCCTCGCTAAGAATAAAAATAGCTTCCTCTTTACTTGTTTCTTCTTCTTTCTTCTTCTTCACCGCATTCTACGTAGGTTTTGGGGGAAGAGGGTCTTTTATTTAACTTCCAAAACTACATTAAAAATAAAATCCATCATTAAGAGGAGTTAATGATTTCTCGCTGTCACAATAAGGAATATTTAGGTCCAGAAAATTAGGTTAGGGGAAGAGAATGGGTTTTTTTTTCTCCTGTAGAAATGCAACGAGCGCTGTTTACCTTTCTACAGAAATTACCTCAAGGATTTCTTCCGAAAATTATTTTCTCTGGCTATAATCTCTGAAAAGAGATCCCTGTTCAGAAACTTTCCGCTGTATAGCCGATGTACCTTATAGATAACTGATTAGTTGTGAATTTATATGATGGTTTCTTGTCTTACTGGTTATTTGATCATTTAATTAGGATTTTCTCTGCCTTATCCAAGCTCCCTCACATTTTCCTCTTTTCCTCTTTCATCCTATGTATTTCTGTATGGCGAGAATCCTCAACAATACTGCCAAGGTGCAAAGCTTCCTGCTTCATGATGGAAGAATTTTTCAAGCAAAATGTGATTTCCGCCTTAACTCTAGCATTACTGGTTATTGCTTTCCGAGACAAGTTTTTTTTTCTGGCAAGCATATCCACGTTTGACTGGGAAATTCGTAAAAAATAAAGGAAAGCAGGAAGGTAACGTCCTTATCGCGAAAGCTTATGACTTGACTATGACCAGTGATCAGATGCTGGGATTTCGGGTAACATAAGGTAAAATTTTCTGGTGAACCGCGAAATTCTAAGCAAACTCGCATTAAGCTTTGGTTAAATCTTTTCCTCTCAAAATGGCTAAGCAGATACACATTGCTAGGATATTCAGCAAATTTTGGGTAGTTTTGCCGGTTTCGCTCGATTCCTGGATCAGTTGCGCTTGATTTCTTACTGCGTCCGAAATTTCCTACTGGTGCTCAGGTGCAAATTTACATAGTTTAGAATAGGTGGGATGAAGCGACTCCTTTCGAATACGAGAAATCCTCTTTTTCTAGTTCTGCCGATAAAAGGGTAATGTTTCCGAAGAATCATTGATGTGAAATTTGAAAAAAAAAACACTTGAAAGATGTTGACGTTATCCTGGAAGCAGTTCACCATTCGGTGCAAGTCCCTATGCCATGGATCGGCTCAGAGCGCGTCAGCTTTTGTGACTGCACACAGAGCGAAACGTCGTCGTCGTCGTCGCGGCTCGTGACTCTCTTTCTCATATCACTTAGTGTACCTTTTGGCAACCAGAGAGAGAGATAGAAAATGGGAGAACCAGTTGGTTGCTGTGCTGTGTGCCTGCCTGCCCGGCTGCCTGCGATCCCACGTCTCTCAAATAAAATATCGGGGGAACCAGCTCCAGGTAGTGTCATGCCATGCCATCGGCACGCAGTATAACCCTTGTCGCGCCAACAACACCACCACCGCAGCCATCTCGTCTTGCCCCGCCAGCGCCGCCGCGCGGCACTCCGGTTTCGCCCCGTGGCGGGGTCTCGGGAAGGGCATCAGGCTGTGTGGTGTTCTTTGTTGCTAAGCTGGTTCTCGCCAGTTTTTCGCCACTTTTCAATGCTTCGCCACGGCTGAAAACGGTTCGAGAAATGATGTTTTTTCACATGATTTCATGACGCCATTCGTGGAAACTTTCTGGACCATTTATACCTTTCCTTATGATGCATTAGCTCATTTCCGTGAAATTTCTGGATATTTCTGGATAATTTCTGAATACGTAAAATTGCTGGATATGAGGATTTCTGATGACCAAGCCAAGGATGTCCATACCGTGTTCCAAGTTTTTTTTTCTTCAAATCCCGATCAAGGGAACTGGAGCTTAAATCTGTTGTTGGTTCTACTGGTCCAGAAACCAGTAGCTGATTCCAGGCAGGACCTATTTTGACCTCTTACCGTTCTTCGTGGAAATAAGTATCGCCTCATCCATATTTGATGCCGAATGGAAACCGAATAAAATAGTCAATTTGATTAATACTTAAGGAACCGGATTTGAGGAAAAAATCTAAGTATTTGAAATGAGCTATGACCCTGAAAGCTTAATATCTTCCGTCAAATCTCTATTGTTTTTTTTCTCGGAAGTTCGAATACTCGACTTATTCGAAATGAATGATCGAATTTGAACACATGTAATACACTATTCGACTCTATGGATGCTACTACAGGGGTCTAGCCTATTTTTTATTGTCAATTACTATTACTTTACTATTTCTCAGTTTGTTGAAACAGGTGTAACACCTTCATTCATCAAATTCCTCATTCCAATATTAATTGACTCAACTTCCTTTGTTTACTTGTAAACAACCAATCTTTTGTTTACTTGTTTTTCGCAATAAACATTAGGGTAGAGGGACCCTTTGGACCTTCTGAACCAAGTTACTATCAAAAATTTGAACTTAATTAACAATATTGTTAGGAAATGTGGGTTTTCTGGAATTTGTCCCTGTAATTTGGATGTATGACGTCATCATGGGTGAATTTTGCAAGAGGCTTCTACAGCAGGAACCATATCATACTATAATCCATATATAATAGTATTTTTTTATTATTTATATATAGAAGAGTTTTCACCATTTTAATAATTTCCCTCCTAACCCCTGACCTCCTCCACTCTTCCTGCTTCCCATCCGTGAACCGGTGCGCTGCTCGTGCTCTTCGGCGGGGGTTGCGGCGACGACGGGGGACGGGGGGCGCGCGGGGCGACGGCTCACGTCAGCGCACAGTGTATTGCGTGACTCGATCGTGCTCTTGCGCCTCGCTCTGAACCGGTTTCCAACCGTCGTCGCACCAGGCACCGGCTGTGAGTCTGACCTCACGTCTGAATCGGCCGCGCCGGCCGTACACCGGCCCGAACGCATTTTTGCACCACACCACACACGAATTTTTGCACGACGACAACGACGAGAACGAGCGTTTTTTGCGGCGGCAGCGGCGGCCGCTCACATCGCCGCCGCCGTCGTCGTTGTCGTCGTCCTCGCTCTCGTCGAGGCCTCCGCTGCGCCTCGTGCGGTCGGTGTCGACGAAGTGAGGAAACAGCTATCGAGAAAAGTTCACGCGGCATGCAGCAGCAGTTACAAGAAATGAGGATATCTCCCGCTGTATCTGACCTTCAACAGGGTCGTCTTACAAGCGCCAGCGACGCTTCATTGAATACTTGAAGTAAAAACTCCCACGAGAAGAAGAACATTGTAGCCACATGTGGAACTATGCGCATAGTCGGATCCCGTGCATCAAAGTTCGCCGACCCTTGGATTAATCGGCGTTCCCGCACTGATGGAGTAAACTGTTCCTGTGTACCCTCCACCCTACGCTGGTGATAGTTGTCGCCTGGGACCGAATAAAAATCCAGTGATACAGTGAATTCCATCAATAATTCGGAATCCAATGCGAAATTAGTGAAAGCGCTGTGACCCCTAACGATCTATAACAGTTAAATACTAGAATCATCGAAAGCCTTAGGGAAATTGCTCTCCTCTGGTCGAGCGGTCAGATTTCTGGCTTATTCGGGATCGAATGTTCTGGCTTGTTCGAAATCGAATATTCGAATTAAGTGAAATCTAATACGTCGTTAAACGAACCCTTAACCTTACTTGTTAGGGTTTTAAAACCTCTAGGACACTAAACAAACTTATGATTGCTTCAATTGGACTACTTACTTTACATTTACGTATTGTTTGGCCATTGTTTCCTATAGTAGAGAGTTTTTCTTACCGTAAGACTGTTTATCTTAAGGTCAAAATCTTCAGAAGATCGTCGTGTACTAGTTCCGGTCATTTATAGGTGGATTATTAGCCATGTTCATCTAGTAGGAATATTATTTTTAGAACTTCTCGTTGTTTGTGGAATAAAAACAATAACTTAAAGACCGTGGTAGACAGTGAAGTGGGATTTGTCCGAGGAATTTCTTCCGGATAAGCTTGGTTTTAGGAAATTTCTTGCACATGTAGTCGGCCTGTGCTTAGTGGAAACCGTTTTTGGGTCGAAGGGTTGGGTTTGACCTGTACTTTCCAGAATTATTTGGAAAGGTTTCTTTCTCTTAAGGGGACAAGGAAGACGCCTGTTCCGTCAAGATCTAGCAAGCCTAAGAGCTGAGCCTGGCGGGTAATCTCATAGCCATAGGATGCATAACTTCATACCCACATACGTGATTACCCATGGGTAACAGTTGGGTATTGACAGCGTCACTAATGTGTATGCAGTTGATAGTAACCAGGTAAAGGATAAATTTGGCCACGGTAGCACGTTTACCATGGGTAATCTCAATGATGCATCTGGGCACAGCCTTGCTCTCTCAACCCTTTGAAGATTTGGATTTTTAAAACCCGCTGAGGTAGCTTGAATTTTTTTGTATATGTACAGTATTTCAGGGGATGCCCATTGGGTACTGTAGCCTCTAGGACACTGTTTTTCTTCTTAACCTATTTTTATTAATATCTACCAGTAATTAATTAATTTTTTTATCAACCATTTTTATTATTATTAATTTCATCACTGTGGGCTATAACTTGGCACAAAACGAGCGCTTAAAAGCGCTAAAATTTGCAAAAAAAACCCCGCAGATATTTCGAAGGACAATTTTTCACGATCCTTTTCGTTTTTAATTTTTTTTTCGCCATTTTCATCTTTTTTTTAAACTCATCTTACTACGAAAAAAAGGTCGTCCACTGTCATGACACTGAAACCACGTCACCTCCTCCAGAACAGCGAACTGCTACAATGGCGCGAGTCGGTTTCGTGGTTTGCCACGCCGACGCGCAGCAGCCCACCTGTGTGTGGGGTGAGAAAAAAAGGCCATCGAACAAAGGGTCACATCCTGGCCGGCCGGCCGGACGGCCGTACCCGCTCGCCTCACCTTGAAGGAGGTCATTCTCCTCGTTCGTAGTGCAGCGAGCGAATGCTAATTTAAGAGATCGTTCAGAATGATCTTTGAAATCTTAAGTTTTTGAGGCAAAAAACTCTGCGGAACATTCTGGAACTTTCCGGAACATTCTGGAACCAGCAGCAACAGCGGTGAAATCGAAATTTTGCTCACAGTTGCTATCGCTGCGGCGGCGGCGGACGTCGTTGGTGTTTACCACTATCTCTTGTGCATAATGAGTAGGGGGAACCAGTCGGATATACATACAACATGCAGCGGCGAGCAGGGCAGGGTCAGGTCAACAAAACTGAAAGTCGGAGTGTCGACTCCACCGCCAGGACACCCCTCCAGGCCAATTTTCTCTCAATTTTTTGGATTTTTACCTCTTGGCGATTGCAGTTGGCCCCTCACCACCGGGCTGCGCGGCTGACGTGTGTGGTCGGAAGCGCAAACTCGTCTTCTTCTGGCTCCTCTCGTTCATTAGTTGTTCTCACATCTATCAATTACCATTGTTGTGTAGCATTTCGAAAACTTGTGTTTGTGTGTGTGCGGGAGCGGGAGCGGTTTGGCAGTTCAGGCTGTCAAACGACGACGACGACAACGACGACGACGATGGAGTCCTTGGCCATGCGGCGTGAAGAAGACCTGGCCAAATGGCGCTGGCTTCTTGGCTCTTTCCTCCCAAGAACTTCAGAGGTCTACCTGGTAGATGTGGATGGTCCCTGGGATGTCTTTGATGCTCTGACGACGTTCTGGGAGAAAAAATCCTATAATATGTGGCTACAGACAAAATTTGCAGCATTTTCCCAGACCACATATCAAGAAACTAACCCAAAAATTTCCCCCACCATGGACCCCAACTGTGGAAATTGTCGGCGTTCCCGAAAAGCTTAGCACATCTCTCCCACCTGATCAGAACCATAGGATTTCCGGACGAAAATTGATATGTTCATTATTCTTTCCATCATTAGCGACTGCACGCACGAGCGATACCAGGTCGTGCTCTATAACCCACTCACTCTGGATTAACCCGAGGGGGAGGGGGTGCGGTCATCCTAGTGCAGCTCTTCCCTAATTTGGGACCCAATCCACGTTGGATTTTCCTGGGTTAGGGCATTCCAAAAAGTCTCAGCTTGGCTGTCTCGAATATCTGGAACAGCCAGTGATTCCCTTACTTTCATGTCCCCATAAGAGTTCCCAGGAATCTGAAATCCCGTGTTGGGATCCATAATCGCTCCCAGAGAGGTTTTGGGCACCCATCTATCACGAGCTTGGGTTACCCTCAAAATAGGGCAAAATATGATGTGTTCTGCCTTTTTTCGAGATTACCTTTATCGCTAGGACATACAAAATATTTCCACTTTTGCCAGGAAAACTCGTCCAATTTCAAAAAATAGTGGGTAGATCACACCCGCCCAGGGGAAATCTACGGATCTCGTCACAGGAATCAATGGAAATCCCTGCACAACTGAGATTTTCCAGAAATTTTTCTTCAAGCTTTAAGAAACCAAGGTGTAGTCCGCTCGTAAGGTATGTACTCTAAGTGAAAGTTTAAAGGTCCATTTACACGGGCCTTGGCAAAATTGTCCAGTGACGGGTGACCAATACCCTAGGAATGTTGTTGCCTAATTGTCGTCTTGATAACTTATTTATTTATTTGTTTATTTGCACCAAAAGTGCGCAACAGCGAAACTCCAAAGACAACAACATGGTTAAACGGCAAGATATAACAAAATATGATTCGTCCAGGGCAGAAAGAAGCATCCGAATAAGAAACTCTCGAAGTTTAGGAAAAACAACTCAAAAGTGAAAACTGTGTCCATGATTTGGACGCGTTTTCCAGGTAAAAATGGGTATGCTTTGCAAGAGAGACTCATCTCAGTTAGTGGTAATAGGAAATGGTAAATTTAGCAAAGCATAACATTTTTTCCAGAAAAAACCCGTTTGCCCTGGATGACCGGGAAGCCTAGGACTTTCCCGGGAACGTTCAGGAATCCGGCCAAAGAACGCGGTTTTTTACGCGGCCCCGAGAATTAGTGGCTTTGCAGCAGCTTCTCGTTTGTCCACTATCACCTTCTGTCAGTGCGTGGGGCACTGGTCAGAAGACGTGCCACGAATTCTGGTCCGCCGGGCGGCTCTCCACTGGCGTTTGTTGTGATTCGTCGTTTGCACTCTTCACCTTGCAACCCGAACCAACCAACTCGCACACTCATTTCCATACCAACCAACCAACCAACCAACCAACCAGCAGCAGCTATTGTCTCTGTATCTCTAATTCTGCCGCGCCTCGCTCGCTCTCGTTGGCGCCAGTCCGCACCAGTCAGGATCCGGTCTCTACAAGGTCGCCACTTCCCCCCTATTACATTTGACCTTTGTCATAACACCGCCCGCATCCCGTGTCGAGCACTCGTTCATTTGCATTTCCTCACTTCCTCGACGCTTCTTTTGCGAGCCACGCCGCGCGCGAGCGACGGCTTTGGTCACTTGGGCCCGCGGGCGTGCGGCTCGCGGGCTCCAGCTCCCGGCCCTCAGTGTTTCTCGTCGCGCCAGACTGTGTATTGTTGTGTATAGTTCATCTAGAAAACCGGTGTTGCATGAACGATTCTAATGTGCTCTTTAATCGACGCACAAAAGAACTGTCGTTTCTCTCTCTCCAGAAACAACAGGTTGGCGGAAAAACTACACTGCAATTTGGCTACGGACAACACCTAGTAATTGTCGTCTTGTCGCCAAAGTTAAGAGGCAAAACCCTAGGCGGTGTAGGTTTATCCGAGCAGGTGATATGGTTGAGTTATCCAGGGGCCTCGAAATTTTTTTTACAAAATTACAGTTACAGTTACAACTGATTTTTTACAAATTTTTCAAAGTTTTCCACTCCCTTGTTGGATATTCTGAAGCTTTCCTGGATAATGAATGCTAGAAAAATAGTCTTCATCGAAAACCCGGGGAAAACTCGTTAACAGTGCCAGAGAACCTCGAGAAAAAAGGACATTTTTGAACTTTTCCCCAGGAGAAACCTAAGAGGTGTTAAGAGGTTTTGCATTTCTTTCTTGGAAATTCTGAAGTTTTCCTGGATATTGGATACCAGAAAAATGGTATTCCCTCCTCCTCGGAAATTCTGAAGTTTTCCTGGATAAAGGATACCAGAAAAGTAGTCTTCATTGATAAACTGGAAAATTAACGGAAACAAATCTAAAGAAACCTGACAAAAAAATTTTCACGTTTTTCCCTGGGGTGAGCCCTCTAGGATCCCCTAGAGGGACGTTTATCATCCATTTTTAGGCTATTTATTGATGCCTTTTAACACATAATCATAGACAGTTTTTTGTTATTACGCTTAGATCTAAGCGTAAGACTTATTCTAGGGCCAAAATCTGGCCCAAACTCTTGAACTGTTGGCCCGGAACCAAATTTTTGACCTGACGTCAAGCACCACTGGGTAAACGGTCGCAAAATTCTTGGCTCTCATTAGGCAGCTTGGGATCCCCACATGGAAAATACTTGCCGTAAAAGGAACCCTGCCAATCTCATTTGCTCTCGCGGGGATTTATGAACGTTCCCGGAAAGGTTCCAAGTTCCCCGTCTTCCTAGAGCCAGGGAGATTCTCTGCCAAAATGTGATATGCCTTACGCATATGTATCTTTACCCAGTTTTGTGGCCGCTGACTCGGAAATACCCATTTTTTTCCGGAAGAACTCGTCCACATCAAAACATTTGTGAATCATTGCCTTTCCGGGAACGTAGTCATGGATCCTCCGGTTTTTTAGGCGAACAGTTTATTAGAAGAACTAGAAGGCATATAGTCCCAGTAGTGGGGTTTATATACGCGAGAAGTGGACTTCTAGAATGTTCTATGCTGGGTCAATGATCGATCAATGGTAGATCAAACTTGCTAGATCACATCTACTGTACAAAAGTCAAAGGTCCTGCAACATTTTTAATCCTGGAAGATCACGAAGGAAATCATGACTCAGATCCCAGGGCAACTTTCCACCTCATTTTCCCTTCACCCATCACATTGCATTGCTCTTATAAGGTGTGTACGTATGTGTGCGTGTGTGTGACGAGTGTGTATGTATGTGTGTGTATGTGTGTGGGGAGGGCGACTCGGGCCATTTGGCAACCCGTTCCTGACAAAACTGGTAATGGTAGAAAATAGTGGCAGCGAAAGCGAGAAGTGGAACCAGTATCTGCCTCATACTATCCTAAAGTACAATACTAACTGCGCGTCGTCGTCGCCGCCGCCGCCTGTTTCGCTCCTGTTTGCTGCTGTCGCCGCTGCTGCTGTTGTCATCATCAACGTCGTCGTCGTCGTCTTGTCGCGCTTCTCCCCTTGATACCGCTGCGATTCGGCTCGGGATTTTTGCTGGGTGAGTTTGCGGGTAACTGGGTTATTGTTGTTTAGCTCCATGTATACATGTTTTTCTTGGAAATTGTTTAAAAAGTAGGTTAAAATTAAAAGTCGTATTCACTTAAAAAAGCCATTTCATTAGTAAATTATACTTGGACAATGGGTCTTAGTAACTTTTATTTTTATTGTCATTTTTCCCTTCCTCATGTTACTCCCTTTTTGACTTGAATGAATGTCCTTCCACAGCATATTGAAGAGAAAAAAAAGAATTCCAATAAAATAACACTAAAATCCCGCCCTTGTTCGTGTCGAGAGAGCTCTTCTGGCGCAAGACCATCTGGCAGCTTTTTTTTTAAATTTTAATATTGGTCTCAGATTTTTTGCACTCGCCATACTGGTAGGATTCATTGAATGGTTCTCGATTTTCTGTTGTTTGCTCTCCTGTCAATTCACGTGGATCATACCTAGGCTCACCATCTTTATGTGCTGCATGCAGTAAATAAATAAGTAATTCAACGGATAAGTTTTGTTGTCCCCAGAAAGCCTTGAAATCGAGAATCGCCCGCAACCAGGTTCCGCATGCGTCATTATCATTACCCAAGGTAAACGTGTTGATGTCTTGTTAAGGGTGGGTAAATTTGGGGGAGAGTGTAAACACTTTTACCCTGCGTGATTTCAATGATGCATGTCTGCCTAGGATTGTCACCAGTGGCTTAGGAACTTACCACATGCAGCTAATTGGCCTATGCTTTGGCTCTGCTTTTCCCCCTTGGAGCTTTCATGACCTAAAATTTGTGCCATTTTTCTCTCCTGAACGAAAGTTTCGTTTTTTTTGTCTATTTAGTGACGTAAGGGTGGCCGCGCCTATCACCTGGTTGTAAATATTATTTTAAGTTTTCCGAGAGAAAACATGGGAATATTTATAGGCAGAACTATTGAGACCATCGTCAGCTAGACCCATGTTGAGTGAAATCCTGGATTTCAAACATTTTAAGAATGCATTGGTACTTTTGTAAGGCCTGTCAAAGCCTATGTACTTATGAAGACAACTCTGTAACACTCTGTGACGGCATTTAATGCCTTGCTACTCACCAGAAATCCTGGAATGTTACCTTGAAGGACCACATCTCTTCCAGAAGTAGAAGGTGCCTTCAACCGCTCATCCCGCCCAAATAGCTGAATCACACCTACTGGTGGCTTCAACCCCCTGAAACTTAATGGAAACTCTCGTGGAGTGTCCATTCTCATAAACTTGAAAAAGTATTCCCAGGTTGCTCACAGACCCTAGTAGAAGCTCTGCTGTCGATGTTCAACCGAACTTTTCAATTTTTTGTTAAATTTCACCTCAGAAAACCTGGAAATCCCTTCATCCAGGAATTCTACACCATTTCTTTAGTGATTTTATGCTTCAATGTTCTGTGCTACTTATCCTTCTTTTGGTGCACCTCTGGTTGCATAAAAAGTGTTTAAATAGAATACTACAATGACATAACTGAACAATCTCGACTCCATAAGCAACTTTCTTCCTTGTTTCTTAGATGCATCCTAAGGCTACTGCAGTATTTCTCGTTCACTTCTCTTTTTCTTCACAGTTTTCACTCCTGTTCCTATGAAAGTTATTGAATTTTATTTTCTTCGGATCATATTTTCTCTAGCCGTTAAGATATCATAGCTTAGAGGGTACTAAATTATTAATCGTTAGCTTCCCATAGAAAAATGAATTTTATTTTTTTAAGATTTGGATACTCTAGGCTCTCATATATCGCATGATAAGTGGAATTTTCTCCTACCAGAAAATGTCCAGGAAATTTCCAAAACTCACCCTTGATCCACCCCGCATCAGCCCCAGATGTAGACATTCCCGGGGGCGGCCCGTCTTGAACTTTGCCCCGAGGTTTGCCAACGTTTTTGCCGCGCTGTTTGCCGCAACTCTTCCTTGACGCTGGGTGGAAAAACTCGATGTCTTACCTCCTCTCCCGCGTGCCGGTTTGAGCTTGCTTGTCGCATGTTTGCGAACTTCGACCTGCGCCAGGTGGATGGATTTGCGGCGCTGGCTCCCTCACTCCTTTCGCTCTCTTTCCAATGAGTTGAACCTCAACTGGCTTAAATCCGGGAAATTTTCGCTTATTTGGCTGTTTTTTCTCCTTCTGATTGTGTAGTTGCTTCTGAAGAGGTCTTCTGAATATATGCTGAAGAATTTCCGTGATTCTGTCGGGCCATCTTCGGCTGCTCCATCCTCCCCGCCGCTCCGCGCTGCACACCGTGTTTGCATCTGTCAACTGGTGTTGACGGAACTTCCGTATTTGTTCGAGTTTTGTTTGGTCACTTGCGCACTCTCTGAGTCGGTCCGTCCGTCGGTCGGTCGGTCGGTCGGTCCTCTTCCACCACCACCACCACATCAGTCAACACGGTGGTGGCCGTGATCCATTCGCTTCTCCATACTTTCCGCTCTCGAATCCGCCAGAATTCCGTCGTCTTTGAGCGTCAGCTGGTGCGGCTGCCTTATCGGGCCGCGGCCCGTGGCTGCTGCTGGTGGATCTCTCAAAAATGTCATTCAGCAGATTTCTTCCTAGCGTTTCTCGCTGATAATCGGCCTACAGTCCTGGAAAGGGAGAGTCACGCGATTTGCTGGATTCTGTTCGCTTTTTTTCACTGTTCTGCTTCACTCCCTTCCTGGATAAAGTTCTTGGAACTCTTCCTGGATGAGCCGAGCTGAATTCACCATCGATGCAATTTCTTGAGCGCGTCCCACTTCGTCATCAGCGTTGTGCCAGCAGCTCAGTGTGTTGCTTTCCACAATGCGTCACTTTGTGGCCGAAAATCTGTGTCTGTGAGCGCGCGGCAATATCGAATACAATCGTATTTTCATATTCATAAGTATTCATCGCTTCTCCGCCGCCGTGTCGTGCTCACTTTATAGTACGTCGATTAGCATTTCTCAAACGTCCCGTCGTGAATAACTTTTTTCTGGAATATTCCTGACATTACTTAGTTCGTTTGATGTTTTAAACCTGTCCTGAACCCGTTGGGAGATCAAATTTGCTTGTCTGGAGGGTATTTATGGCTGTGTCAGTTGTTTTTGCATTGTGACCTATCTACCTATCTACTCCAAATTTAAGAACTTCTCCAGGTTAGGTCTGTTGCCAGGTTCATAAATTATCTTGAAAACTTGGGATTAAATTGAAGAATTCTCACCGCGGAGGTTGTTTTCTACATGGTTTTCTACCCTGGGCTAGGATGCATCACTGAGATTACCTAGGGTAAACCTCTCGACGTCCTCGTTAACAATGCGTAAGTTTGTTTGTTGTTAACATAGTTTCTTGGAATTAAATAGTTTCTTGGAATTAAATTGAAAAATCTTTAACACGTAGGTTGTTTTTTACCTAGTTTTCTACCCTGTAGCCAGGATGCATCATTGAGATTATCTAGGGTAAACGTCTCGACGTCCTCGTTAACAATGGGTTAGTTTACATGGTGTTAACATATTTTCTTGGAATTAAATTGAAATCTCGCGGGGGTTGTCTTTTATCTAGTTTTCTACCCTGGGTCAGAATGCGTCAATGAGATTACCCAGGGTAAACACCCCGATATCCTTGTTAACGATGAGTAAATTTGTGTAGTGTTAACACATTTACCTTGTGTAACGTCAATGATGCATGCGATCCCTGGACGAGTTCCCCTGTGGTGGATCGCTTTCCTCAGCTGGATCCAGAAATTACTCTAGAAATTGAAATTAGACAAAAAAATTGATTTTTTATTGGCTGGAAGCTTGTGATCTACTTTCTTCCTGAAATGGCTTTCTGAAATGGACGAGTTCCCCCGGCAAAACGGGTATTTATTGCCTAAGCGACTTGTGGCACCTAGCGTTGGTGTTTTATTGACAAATAAAGGTAACAGAACTTATCGTAATTGGCTCCGGAGACTTACTTACTCTGGATTAGAGGGAATACGAGATAGCGTGCGAGATTCGTTGGGTTAAGAGATTTTGCGCAATTTTCATTCCTATCCAAGTCCGTCCGTGGCCTGGATGGATAGTTGAGGTTACCCAGGGTAAACGCGCTAATACCACACAAATTTACCTATCGTTAGCATGAGCGCCACCGCGTTTACCCTAGGTAAACTTAATGATGCATCCAGGTCTGAGCTTAACAAGTTATAATAATTCTAGATAAATCTAGTGAGATGGTTGTTTGAAGCTTGTTTTTCCGATCTTTTTTGGCAAAATAAACCCCAAAGGATAACTTTGGCCAAGTAGGACAAGCACGCGTACTTTCCTTGGAACGGTTGTGGATCTCAGCACTCTTTCTGAGTTAGATTTATCCTAATTTTCAGCGACAGACTAAAAATATCCCTGGTTCTAAGGTTTTTGTAGCCCCGACATCCTGAAATGTTCATAAATATGTAGGTGTTCACTTCAGTGCTTCAGCTCCAAAATTTCTGAGGGCTAAAGATTGTGCTACAATTGTTTACTTCCTGTTCAATTGCACTAATGCCCCAATTTCGCGCCTTGTTTTCTGATTGACGCAACTTTAGCTACCTATTTTGCTCCGAAGCTGATTTTGTGCTCCTTACGAGAGCATTTGCGTCGCCGAGTGAACGTGGAATTTGTCTAGTAGATAACGCGACGCAGGTAACAAAGTATTAGTCTCCGGTGATGGGGCGGATGGCCTGCACCGGCGGCGACGGTCCCGTCGATCAGCGCGCGCGCCACGCGCCTTATCAGTTCAGGATATGCTCGTCTTATCAGCACTGTTTGGCTGGAGCCGCCCGCGACCGCGTGAGCTAGGCGCGTACAAGCGCGGGCCTCTAGCTGGCTGCAGCCGGCTGCTGCTGCTCGTCGACCGGCTAATCGCGTCGCAATCGCGCCGGCGACCCAAATCGACGAGACCGCGATGCGCTGCGATTCCCGCAGACACCGCCGTGGCGGTGTGTTACTCATCGCGCGACGCGAGCGTCCGTCGCGACCCGATTTTACCCCCGGTTTCCCTCGTTTTCTGCTGTAGCTCTGTGGGCTACGGGGCTCGGATGTTCCCGTGCGTATTCTCGTGGGTAACGCGGCGCGGCGGCGGCTTTGCCGCAGCCGCGTTTTCTCAGTGGACCATCGCGGCATCTCATCGTGCATTCCGTATGTTAACGGCCAAATTATATGCACGGCCAAATGAGATTCTAATGAGATGCATGCCGACTTCTTCTCGAGACGAATTTCCTCTCTCAGTTGAACCACAGCCAAACCGCTGGGTAGTAGGCGTTCGTTGCACAGCTCCATTTTTGACATTTTAAGCGATTCAGCTTGATCTCCAATCGCTGCTCGTCCGCACTGATGATGACGTCATCAGGGCATCATTCTACGCTCGGATGACGCACGTATTTCGTACAATTTCGATTTTGAAAAGATTGAAAATTTTCAATCCCTGGATGTCTCTTAGTTTTGTTTGAGCGAAGGAACTTTTCAGTGCTATTTTTACAACTTTCTCAACCTATACAATTCGTAGGTTGCCAGATAATTTTGCAGTTGCAGAATTTCTCCTATAAGGTAGAAATGTTTTGAAGATTTTTTTTGAAGATTTATTTCAGTCGGGAAGATAAGCACTTGCTAATGTTCGTAGCAGTCCGTATTACCTTACTATTACTATTTATATCCGTATTTGAATCATTTCTTCGTAAGGGGTGTCAAACTGGAGGTAAAAAAAAAACTTTTTCAAGCCTTGATGACCGAAAATTTTGTATGCGAACTCGTCTAGTGAAGTATATTGTGACCTCTTGCAACAAATTCATGTCCAAATTACGTATTAAATATGTTAGAATTCGACTATTTGATCTCAAACAACTCGAAAAACAAAAAATTTGGATACAACGGAGAAACACAGCCCTCGAAAAAAATGGGCTTTGTAGGAAGGCTGTAGGGCTTCCTCTTTCTCGAATATTCAAATTTCGAAATGATTCCCGTTTTATTAAACGAATTAGCCAAATCTTGGGTTTTTGCTCAGTCCAAACTATGTCTTCAAGCGAAAAAGATGGAAAAACTTTCGTACATGAGTTATTTTTGGCCAAAAAGACAACGAACACCTCGAAGTTACACTGATAATTACTTGCAAAAGCAGGTGTCACTCAAAAGTGGGACTTGTTAACGTAAGTGGTATGTCAACGAAATTAAAAATTATCATTATCTCATTACTTCTTAGTTATTCAATTGTACTCAGCTTATAAACAAGTTTTCTTTCAACACTTCAAGCAGATATGTACCATGATCTCTGTTCGAAAAACCTGAGCATTCTCATTTTGATTGTAAAAGATTTTCCTTCGTAAAGTGGAAATAGAACGTGTCCCGATAACCACCTGTATGGCAGAGAAGGAACATCTCATACAATTCAGCCACAGTTATCAGATTCAAAGTTGAAGAGAAGGGATTACTTACCTTAATGGTACAAAAATACACGAAATATTGAAACCTCTGGTTTTTTTTCTGTCCAAACTCGAAATTTTTTTATCAAAACTGATACTTTGTATGGTTGCTCTGACCTAAACGTTGCTGAGCGGAGTAATAAATATGTTACTGAATAGATTCAAAAAATGTCGCGCTTTGTTTCTCTCACGGTAACGCCAAAATCTCCTGAGGAGTAAAAACTAGCCATATTTTTCCTTTTCTCGCCGTGAATTTATTTGAGACCACTTCCAGAACTTCCAAAAGTTCACTACTTCTGGCCAGAGAGTTTCACTTTTTCGTGACGTCTCTGCAAAGTTATCGCAGATGATGAAAAGCGCTGCTTATCACCCGAACTCGCTCGCTTCACACTCTCGCTCGACTCGAACTGCTCCACTCTCCTCTGCCCGTCGCCCGACCAGGGCCTGGGCCTGAAGAAGAACCGTATTTTACTCGCAAAAGCACATGTGCGACGTTATTTCGGGCCCGATTATTCATCGTCAGATTCAGCGTTTGAGTCAGCAGACGACGACGACGACGCGGCGGCAGCGGCTGTGGAGAGAGCGACGACGACGACACAGCCAGCGTCATCGTAACTGCCAGCCTGGCTGCGCTGCACCTGCAGTGACTCTCTTCCTTCCTTTCTTTTTTTTTCTTCCTTCCTTTCTTTCCATTTTGCCTCCTCCTTTCCTCCGCTCCTTGTTGCCAGTGGTCTGCTACCATTCGTCTCCTTTTTTGACAACGTTGCCCATCCGTTAATCAGCCGGCCTTGTCACACCATATCAGGTGCTCTCGCTGCGAGTCGTCGTCGTTGTTGTTCTGGAATCACATTCCTATTTGACTGAGCTATGTCCAGAAATCAAGGCCATTTCCGGGTCAAATCTTAGGTCATCTGGGACAAGTTTCCATTCCTCATTTTCTGGAAAATAAAAATAAAAAAAATCAAGCCAGGCTCAAGACCTCTCCCACAACCCTGTAGGCTCTAAGCTTCACAACTGATCTCTGGATCAATTCTGACCACATTGTTTACACCGATTTCCATCAGAATTCCTTATCTAGACAACCTTCCAAAGATTATTTTCCGCCCTGTTTCAAGCTATATTGTCACTGATGATATCATCCCATCCATGCATTTAAATACTCTCAGAAAACTTGGGATTATTTTTCTTCCAGAAATTTTTCTCTCTCCTAGCGATTTCCCCCCCCCCCTTCAAATGCAAAATCGTCCCCTCATGAATTGTCGTTTTATCTCGGTCGCCGGTTTTTTAAAGCGTAGTTATGCAAATTTTTAGAAATGCAAATGTATAGAAATAGGGAGCGAACGTCAGAGACATTGTGGATTTATAGCTGTGGAAATATTTCCGTCTGGATTAGTATGTTTATGCAATCGATTGAGAGAGAAAAACAGAAAATGTAAGGAAGTTCTGCAGGGAAATGTTTGCCTTTTCTCTGGATTTTCCCAGTTTTTCATGGCTGCGATTTTCTGGGAACATTTCTTGGAAAAGAAGATAGAAAAACCCTCACATTGCAAGGAAATTCTTATAAATTTCTCAGAGTACACGCAACAAACTACTTCTCCAGAATGTATCCCACTGTGAATTATATGTAGCGTTGGGAATATAATCGTCGCTTTCCCTCACTCGAATCGTATCCGTGAGCCTCACCATAAGAACAACTTGTTCACGACTACGAACTCCGCTTTGCTCAGTACACTTCTCTACCTTCCCTCACCTGCTCTCGGACGAGTTTCCCTTCGATTCCACGTCGTTTCTCGTAGGTTTCCCGCATCAAAGATGTGTTTATTTGCAGTATGCTCGCAACGATGAACGGGCAGACTCAGGCCGGGCTTCCGAACGCCGCAAAAGTTGCTCAACGTCAACACTGCTACCTCTGCGATTTGCCACGATGGCCATGGGCTATGTGCACGGATTATGTGGAGCCTGTGTGTCGTGGATGTGTGAACTATGAGGGAGCCGACAGGTGAGAGGATATGGCTTGTCCAGAAGTTTCTCGTGAGAAAATTACCCAGCTACAACGGGGCATATGGGCATGGGCTCCTTGTTGGGATAAATAGTAAGCTGGAAAAACGAAAAAAATTTCCAGAGAAAAGTTTTTCCCAGTTTCTCTGAATTTTGCCAATTCCTACCTGTCCTGCTACAGATCCATCCGCACCTAATAAGGTTTTTTCTAATCCACAAGATCCATTCGAACCTAATAATATCGTAATAGAAAGAGCTTTCAAAGGTAGGAAAAGGAGTGAATGCTGGATAACTCCTCAAAGGCTGGGGTAAATCCGGGAAACCTATCAGAAATCAACCTAAACGTGTTGGAAAAATGCGAGCTCCTGGAGCTTTTTTATGGGAAAACAATTAATTCCATTTGTACCCATAACCTGTGCCATTTGTCCTTTCTGCGAAAGGTCATATAAACTTCATGAGCTTTTGTTCCTTGTTGAGGTGGAAAGTAATCTGGAAAAACGAAAAAAATGTCCAAAGAAAGTTTTTCCTCGATGCTCTGAATTTTTCCAGTGTTTCCCTCCCAGGTGATTATCGAAAGGAAGGACGGCAGGCAGAGGGG
>JARK01001354.1:514906-538035 GCA_000688135.1 Ancylostoma ceylanicum | reverse complement strand
GGGGGGGGGGGGGGGGGGGGGGGATTGAATCAGCATCCTTGGCCCAAGCCTAACCCTGAGGGTTAGGAAGTTTACCGGCTCAGTTTTTTTTTTCGCAGCTACTAGAAAATATCTTTGTAAAAATCTTATAAATCTAGTTTTCATTTGTAATCTTATGCCCTATGGATCCCTTAAAACACAAAATATATAAGTAAATGAATATAATAAAATGTAGTAAAATATTATAGTATGATGAATTATATAGAAGCTTTTTCTGTCCATTTCTGAGAAATATTCTTTTTTTTCCTTGAAAAATTCCAATACCTCTTTTTGAAACAAAAATCATGGACATCATTAAAACCATCGATGAGTCAGCTAACATCTTTGCTTATTTAAAAGTCAATTGCAGTTGTTTTCCAACACTGGCTGAATCATTTTGAAACATTTGAAGTTCTGAATTATTCATTTTTTGAAGGAAAAAAATAAACTAACTAAACTACTAAATAACGCGCCACTTCAAATGTATAATTTTGATTGAGGTGCACTTTTGATTCATTTAGTCATGTGATATTTAGAGCTATTTTTTTTAGGAAGTCATGGAAAATCTCTACCCTTGGCTCTTTATTCACCGTCCTGCTAAAGACATCCTCCTAGAAAAGGCTCAGAAGGCGGAATAACTCTTGCACGTTAATTCCAAACCTTCATTACACTTTCTGACTTCATGCATATATGAATCATATTTGCATTGAGGATTCTTCATTTATTCATGCCTGGAAGTCTGCAATCCCACTTTTGCAGCTCCTTCCAGAAATCTGAATATTCAGAACCTATTCCGAGCGTTTTTTTTTTGCTGGTCCATACAATTAGTTGAGCTCTAAAAATTCTCCAATGGGAGAATTCCAGACTTTCCTGGACTATAGCCAACCAGTACCCATAGAACTTTACTTGTGCAATGTATGTAGTCCTGGCCAAAATTTGTGAAATTTCATTTATTTCGAAGTAAAACCTGTTTAGGCTATATTTGGACACCTTAGTCGATTTTTTTCGAAGTTTATGGATCCAAAAAAATCGTTAAAGGACCAGTACCAAGCCAAACCGTTCAAAAACGGTTAGAAGGAAAAGAAATTTTCCAGACGTCTGGGTTACTTCATTTTTACCATTTGCCATGATCTCACGCTAGAATTTAGAACCTCCTAACTAGTCAATAGTGCCCACGTGGAACGTCTTATTTGCTTGCACTTTTAATCACTAAGGCTGTAGCTTGTTTGCGTCGTATATGGCGTGGGTTTGGTTCTAAAACGCTTGAGAGGACGTACTACAAGTATGCCCTCGAAGCATTTACAACTACTCCATTTTCAGTTTTTTGAAAGGGAAAAAGAATGTGGTAAAGTTTTGAATAATCAGTGATGCCGTACCTCCTCCACCCGCCCTTCCAGGAGAAGTGGCCTGATAGCTGGGTGGGGGGAACACGTGTGCGACTCGTGAGCTGTCACGAATCCCCCGTAGAAGACGCACCTGACGTCGCGGCGTCCTCGACCTGCCATCGTGAAGAGGGGCGTCACTTATCTGCCTCCATATCTTATCACACCCACACCACGTTACCAAAGGGCAAAGTACCCGGGGGTTAGACGCTACCCCCAGCCGATGGCTTTTACTCTCCGGTCGCTGATCGGTGGGTGAAATCAGACGGCTACACGACGTGTGTTCACCCTTGAAACGCGAAAAACCACGTGCTGTGACGGCGGCTTCCGGGTGAATTTCCAGAGAAATCGAACTGTGTCGCTTTTTCAGAATCGAAAATGTGATCGAACACGCACGCAACATGAAGAGAGTGCATGGTTTTCCTATCAGTGATGTGCCGTCAACGCGACAAACACAGGTATGTGCTTCTGAGCTTATCACCACATATAGAACAGCTCCTGAAATTGTTACATTTTTGTTTTCTGACCCCCGAACCATTGACGGACCGGGGGTTATGGAGCTAGTGATTCGGTCAATGAGCAATGGATGATTCAGTCGTATGATAATCATCGCTACAGCATGCGATTATTCCAATATGTGCAGCGTCAGGCTCGCGTCAGTCATCAGATACGACTTTCTTTAGTCAATTTTCTTGGGAAGCACGTCATCGGGGATGGATCCTTGGATGGGGATCTTTGCCCGTAGTGTGTGATTGGGGAGTCTGTTTCCAAAGAACTAAGCTCCAGGGATCCATGTAGTTCCAAAGCCATGGATTATTGCCCTTCTAAGCCAGTTAGCTAATCTACAGTCCAAAATATTGCATTTCATTGTCCAATTGTGATAGTTGTCGCTCTCTAGACTCAGTCTTAGGGAACAGTGCAATTCTGGGGGCCTGGTTTATTGCCCTTTTAAGTGAGTCAACTACCCCACAATCTTAAAGACTGTGCTCTGTGGCTAAATGTGATAGTTGTCGCTTTCTAGACTCAGTCTTAGGGATCAGTGCAGTTCTGGGGGCCTGGTTCATTGCCCTTCGAGTCACTGAACTACCCCACAGCCTTGAAGACTGTGTTCTGTGCCTGATCGTGATAGTTGTCGCCCTCCAGGCTCTCTGGCCTGCTCTTTTCTAGAAAAATCTCATAAATTGAGAATTATGTCAGCGTTGATCTATGTGGATTAGGATGAGGATATGCGGAAATAAATTTCCGAGGAAAAAAAGCCACGGAGACTAGAAAATGTAAGGCCTGGAATTGAAGAAGATGCTAAAAAATTCGAATATTCCTCACCATATAGGGGAATCTTTTTCCTATTTAAGGATGATTACCAAGAAAGGGAATTTTTTTCTTTTTTTTAGGTGGAAAAGCGGAAAATTGTTTGGCTAAAATTTTTCGCCTTGAAGCCTTGATGTTTTAGGCCTCCTAAGCTTCGAGCCTCATCATTTGAACTCAGCTTTGTCTCATTTACTTTCTTAAGTGTGGAAAAAATTTTTCGTAAGGCCTTCATGAGGGCTACGGGGGAGGTTTTGGCTCCCAAAGTGTGGAAAATTTCCAGCTGGTCGAAAACGAGAAGTTTTCCCCACAAAATTTGTTGCTCTTTGCTGCTCCTATGATTGCTGGCAGCTGCTGCCTGGGACCAATAACTCGGATAAATTTTATGGACATATTTTTCCTTGATACCTCGCCTACTTCAGGATTTACCTCGGGAATTTTCTTCAAAGTTTTGAGTACGTTGTAATAGGATTTTAACAATTTATACACATATTCGTTTAGAAAGAGCTTCCACAACCATCTACCACTACGGCCGGAAGACTCAGCCCTCAAAGAGTGATACCCGTTCCGCCTCAACCTCATGTCCCTCAACTACCATCACAACTCGCACAAATCACAGATGTTCGTAATATTTCCACCTTGTTCATTGATGGAAAAATTGTGAAAGAAATGAGAAAACGGAAAAAAATCATTTCCACCTGTTTTCCAGAAATTAACTGATTTTTCCTCCAGATATTCTCTCCACTCTTTTAAGGTTTTTGGTGGAATTTTTAGTAATCAACTCAATAATTTGGTTCTTAGGTCCTCGCTCAGCAACAGAGGCTGTTCTCCTTGGCGCGTGGTCAAAGCACTGGGCTATCTGTCGAGGACATCGCTATGCTTCAACAACTCCGAAATCCCCTCAACACCCAGCTCCTGCACCCAGGTTAGCCTTCTTTTTGGTTTTCTTCCAGAGCATCTGGATTAGGGAGGAGCTGAGGAGCTGAGTTTAAATGTATCCTTTTAGCAGTGCAAATGGGCTTCCAATCCCAACTGATGAATGGGATCCTGCCCGCGGGCCTAAATGCCGTCATGAACAACAGGAAGAGAGAACATGACGACGATGTGAAGCCCGAGTTGTTCGGCAAAGTCCAACGAGGTGAGACCCTTCTTCTAGACGCTGTGGCTGCCCCGCGGTTCTGGATTATTCCAGAGAAATCAAGCTGAATTCGCTCGCGTTTACTTTTGCTCTCGTCATCACCCGACGCGACTCTCGTAGCTGAAAGGCTAAAGTGCGTGTGTTGCGCAAGAGGCGCGGCGGCGGCGGGGTGGCGTGTCGGGTGAAACCCGGTTTTCTGCGCAGGAACCGGTTTCCGATGAACTCGCTGCGTCTCCAGAAACGCCACACTCTCTGCGCTGCCTCAACGCTGCGTCACCGCGTTTCGCGTAGTCTCTCAGTTCAACCGGCGACCTCTTCTCCTCGTGCCAACGGGTACCGACACCGAGAATATCCGCCGCGCGACCCCAACACAAGGGGTGGCTGTGCCCAACTTGCGCCGCCGGTCGGTGAACACGGGGGTGGGAGGGGTTCTTTGCACGGGGGGGGGACTTGGAAGAGCGACAATAGTAGCGATGGGTAGTAAAATACCTAATTTGGGTAGTAGGGATGGGTAGTAAAGTACTTGATCTGGGTTAAACCACACCACTAAGCTGCAGTTACCCCATGGATTTCTCCGAAGTTGAAGTGGATAGTCTTCTTCTCATGGGCAGCGTACCACAGCAGAGACAGTGAGGTCACCCAGGGTAAACGTGTAAACTTCACAAATTTACCCACCGTCAACACGGGCGTTAACACGTTTACCCTGGGCAATTTCAACGAGCATCGAGGCCTACAACAGTGACCGACACCGAAATTTTTGTCGGGGGAGGGGGGGGGGGTAAAAAAGGGGCGGGGCCTGCAAGAAAAATCCAGCAATTTGTTTATTGTCGGAAATAACCTTTAGAGGTTTAATTTTAAAAAATTATGAATACAGGGTTCAAAATAAAAATAGGCCAATACATGGACTTTATTGATTTCATAAAGCGGTTCTAAGAAGATCATCAACCCAGGGAGGGAGCGAGGGGTTTCTTCTTACCCAGTGCAGTCCAGAAGCCGCATGCATAATTGAGATTACTCAGGGTAGAAGTGGTAACATCTCCGAATTTACCCACTTTCAACCCAAGCGTCGATGTGTTTACCCTGGGTAATTTCAATGATTCATCCGAGAGGAGCAGGAGTTGGCGAGGGGCTACCTTTTACCCAGTGCGATCCAAAGGCCGCATGCATAACTGAGATTACCCAGGGTAGAAGTGGCAACATCCCCGAATTTACCCATTTTCCACCCAGGTTTCGACTTGTTTACCATAGGTAATCTCAACGATACATCCGAGACCAGAAGGGGGCGAGAGGTTGCTTTTTACCCAGTGCGGATCGGATATTTTTACACTCAATTTTTTAGAACTTAATTGACTATGATCACCTTGTTTTTATGAATTTTGGTTAATTTCTACGGTGCATTAGGTAAGTAAACCTCTAAAGCTCCTAAAGCGCCCAAGGGGGTAAGGACCCATAGACGTATAACCGAGCGAAACCAGGTCAGCAGACCAACTTCCACGCCCTGCGTCTTCTAACGTTGCGTACTTTGTGGGAGGTAACGAACCAAGTTACCCATCCTTGTGGTTAACATCTCATGAATCCCACCCAGCCCAACACCTGGATGCTTCATTGAGATTACCCATGGTGAACAATTGGTAAACTTGTATGGTTTCAACACGTATACCCTGGGTAATCTCAATGATGCATGCGTCCTCAGGATGGCTCAGAGACATGCCAGGAACTATTCCTCGCCTCATTATTCAAATTACCCTCGAGCTCCGCTCCCTTCCCCTTCCACTCTCATTAGAATTTTTAACTAATGGCCACAGCATTTTTAAGGACCTCCCGCACAGCTTAATCCCCCGGCGCGTTAATTAGCATACATAGCTGTGAATAGTAAATGAACGGGGGGCGAACCGACACACAAACGCGTTGGCGCTAAGGCCCGCTGCTGCCCGGGGACAAAATTTGTATTCATTCCACATATCTGCTCGCGCAAACGTCAGGATGCCGTCGAGCATTTGTACAAATACAACACGAATTCGTAGTCAGAGTCAAGCAGAATTCGCACGAATACAAATTCACCTATAACTACAGCTAGCTTCTCAAGGTTTTTCCTTGATGATGAGGGCAAAGTGCGGGTCACATGGAGAAACGTTTCCGATTTTCATCAAAATATTGTGGCCGCGGGATTCTCACGTTACGACAGTGCATTCGTAGTTATCTGGGGAAGACTAGGGAGTGCGTTGGACTGTGGGGAATCCGGGGGATTCACGGGAAAAGTTCTCTGAGGAGGGAAAAATGAGGAAAAACGGAAGAATTTCAAGAGATTTGACCGATTTCCACCAATGCTAGGCTCTCCATGAACGGGTAAGGCCAAATCCACGATAAAGACATCGTAGCTTTAATTATGCCTAATTTTTCCTGGGATCACCAATGGTGGGATTCGTGGACGTTCTCGGGAACGTTTGAAGCTTCCTGGTCCAGTCACTTAAACAAAGCATACCCTTTACCCTTTTTTACCGAAGGAGTCCATCCACTTTAGAAGGGCGGATAGGTCAGGATTTTTCCGGGAATTCACTGACGTTCCCAGAAAACTTGTAATCGTCCCGTTACTCTAGAGTGGACGAGTTTTCCAGGCAGAAAAACAGATATTTCATTGTTTTTCCACCATGGGACACCGCTCACCAGCCCAAATCTGACGATTTTGAGCGACCGCTGCATTAGAGGTCTTTTTGGGAAAATTCTTCATTCTGGATAATGAGAAAATCCACAAACATCCCGGAGATGTTCACAAATTGCAGCTCAAGGGCAGACCCTCTGTTAGAAGCCCTGACCTTTTGGGACGTTGGAGTTTGAGAGAAAAAAAACTGAATTTCCCCCAAGTTCTGCTCTCTAAATCTCGATGAGTGAAGGGACCATTGATTCGACTTATTCAAAATGAGGTCGGGGCATTTCAACGACTCTAGGCATCCCTAAACGATCTACGAGGGACTGGGAAAACTCTACGAGCTTCCCAGTCGCCTCAGACCTCCCACAAAGCGGCTCTGGTAGCTCTTGAACGGTTCCGTGAGGCTGGCCTTGAGCGATCTTCCCCAGGTTCAGCGATTTCTGGAAGATTTGTCCAGGATAGGAACCCTAGGAATGAGAGATTTTTCTGGGGGTCCAGATATTTGTGGAAAATTTACCCAAGGTAAAAATCCTAGGAATCATCTATCTTTCCCAGGAGTCCAGCTATTTCTGAAAGATTCACCCTCGAGAGGAGAAGTCCAGAAGCTCTCGATGGCCCTGACCACCTTGGAAGCGGCCTCAACACCTCTTAAAATGTTCCCTAAAGCTTTACCTCTGAAGTTTGGGAATAGATGGTAGCAGTGGTCCGGCTTACAGTGATAATCCAGCATTGGAACAAGTCGGAGCTGTTTCCAAGCGATCTACCCAGTCATAGGGATATTCTAAGAGCCTATTAGTCACCCGAGACCACCCATTCAGCCGGCTCTGATAGCTGTTTATCGGTCAGTTTCGCGTGTAGGTGAGTGTGTGTGTGTGTGTGTGTGTGTGTGTGGGTGTAGTCACAACATGCGTGACCCCATTGTCTGCAGCCGCAGCCGCAGTCAGCGCGTCCTCGGTGGCTTCGTTTTCAGGTTCGATTTTCCTCTTTTTGGCCGGCGACGGCCTAGTTATCCGTGTATGTGCGCCGCGTCACCAACCGCTCTCCCAGAAAATGGTTACGCAATCCAATTCAACTGGTTGTCGAGCGCGCGACCTCGATGACCCGGCGACCCAACCGGCCACACTAAGCGCCTCTAATGGGGCTAAGTACCCGGTGAAAAAGCAGACATCGTGATGTGTTCGATACGCGGCGGCGAGGGCGGTGCGGACGAACGATTCGAAACCTTCAAAACAGTCGGTAGATGGGCACGTGAAAAACTTCCGTAGCAGTCCTCTTGAATGAGAGAGAGGTAAGGAGGTCATCGGCAAGTAGTACACTGTTGAATCGACCGAGAAATCCGCGAAACGCCCCTTCTTTTGGGACGGAAGGGGGTGATGGGTGGTCAGGGAGGCGTTGGATGATGTGTTGTACAGTGATGACATTCGAATGCGCGTTTTTCTTTATTTTTAGTCGACGAAACTGTTTGGCAGTTCTCCGATAGTGTAAACTTCGCCATGAAACTGGCGCTCATCTTTGACAGTTCCCAATATGTACAGAAGGATGGAAATGCTCCCGGATTCCCATCATTGAGGTTACCCAGGGTAAACGCGTTGACATCCACGTTAACAATGGGTAAATTTGTGGGATGTTAATACGCTTACCCTGGGTAATCTCAATGATGCAAGCGACCTCAGGACTGTCATCATTGAGATTACCCAGGGTAAACGTGTTAGCGTCCATAGGCCGCAGGCATAATCAAGGTTACCCTGGGTAAAGCATTGACATCCTGCAAATTTACCCATCGTTAAAGCGGATATCAACGTGTTTACCTTGGGTAATATCAATGATGCATTTAGGCACATGTCAACGATGGGTAAATTTGTGGAATGTTAACACGTTTACCCTGGGTGACCTCAATTACGCATGCGGCCACAGAAATCGTGGGCACGATGTTCCAACGAAATCTTCTATTTTTGTCTAGCATATCCTTAGGTGGGTTACCCTACCAGTGAGCTGGGGTCTGTGCTAAATCCTCGTCTTCAAATGTTTGAAATTCCCTTTCAGGATATTTTCCTCTAGAATGGGTATTTTCAACCATGAATCCCGTCATTGAGATCACCCAAGGTAAACTTGTAGGCGCATATGTCAACGATGAGTAAATTTGTGAGATGTTAACACGTTCACCCTGGGTAATCTCTAGTTCATGCGGACATAGAATTCGTAAGCGCGATGCAGTGAAATCTTCTATTTTTCTCTAGCAGATTGTTGTGTGGGTAATGTTACCAGTAACATGTAGTTTCGACTAAGTTCCTGGTTCATGAACCCGAAATTCCCATCCAGGGCCCTTTTCCCCAGGATGGATATTTTCAATCGCAAATCCCGTCAAAAAATCCATAAAAATGGAAAATAAAGCCTATGGATCTCCCATAGCACTCAAAAGCTAATAAATTGTTCTGTACGATAATTTAGATATGTAAATAAATTTATAGCCGCCCCTTGTTTGGTGGGAGAAATAAAATTTAAAAAAAATAAATAAGTAAGAATACCGTCTGGGTGAAACCATTGGGTAACTCGTTTTGGTGGTAAAAACCATTTTGATCCCTCTGCTCTGCAACAGCGATTTCACCGAAAATCCCAAAGAAACTGTGGGCAATTTGGAGGGAAAGTAAGCGGAATTTGCCGGAAACTTGGGAAATTCCCTGGGATCCACGATCCATGCAAAATCCTGCTGGATTTCCCAAAAACCTATGAAATTTTGAGAAATGCAAAAATCCAAAATTACCCGGAAATCAATCAGGTAAAATGTCTGGATTAGCTGGCCAATTACCCCCCCCCCTCCAGGCAGAAATCCAGGGGCAGCATGCATCATTGATCCAGGGTAAACACGGTAACGCCGCACTAATTTACCCGTCGTTAACACTTGCGTCATACGTTTACCCTGGGTAATCTCAGTGATGCATCCAAACCCAGGATATAGTTAAGTAAGACCGGATAACGCATCACATGCATTCGAATTCGAATTAGTCGAAAATCGAATGTTCATACAAGGGAGGACAGTAAAATCCTGGGCTTATGTGCCTTATGTGTGAGATTACTCAGGGTAAAAGTGCTGTCCACGTGAGCTAACAATTTGTAGGTTTATGGGGTATTATTACGTTTACCCTGGGTAATCTCAGTGATACATTCAAACCCAGGTCGAATTCCAATGAGTCGAAAATCGAATGTTCATACAAAGGAGAAGAAAATCTTAGGCTTGTGCTGCCTTGTGCTGCCGCATGAGCTAACACTGGGTAGATTTGTGGGGAATGTTAATACATTTACCCTGGGTAATCTCAATGATGCGTGCGGCAGATTACCCAGGGTAAACGTGATGCATTGGAGAAAAGATAGAAAGCGTTATGGACCTATCTCTTTCTCGAACATTCGAAATTAGAATCGGATCCTAGTATATTAATCTAGTTATCCGGCTTCCATTCATGCATCCATCCACATTTTTCTAATCCAGAACATCCATACCCAGGAAATTTAAATGCACTTTTGTGGTTATTACCGTAACGACCTCTAAATGGCACCCACCGCCTCCTCTAAATCATACACTGCCGGTATAAAAATTGACCGAACGTGTGTGCGATGACCGCGGTGCGTTTTTTTTCTTTATCGCGCCACCGAATCACCACCAGCGAACGAGAGTTTATCGCTCGCAGAGATCTCGGATCGTACCAGTCGCTCCCGCCCGCATAGGCAGTCGCAGCAAGGTCGCGCGCGCGTGGATGACTGGTACCAAGAAACACTGTTTCCGTTCGGTTTTTCGCACGCACGCACGTCTGACTTGACTTAAGGTTGCGACGTTGTCGTCGTCGTCATCGTGCGAACGGTGATGTTTACCCGGGGCACGGCGCAGCGTGTAGGACCAGTTTTCGTGATGTTCGCTGGTCGACGCGCGGCCGGGGCGCGCGTCAGGTCAACCACACGGAATTCCGCATGTCGTCGACGTCGCGGCGTCGCGCACGCGGGTCATGTTGACATGCACGTGCGTTGCGTTGCGTCGTCGCGCGATCGCTCGCTCGGAAATCCCGCATACACAACGGGCGAAACGCCCCGGCGGAACCGGTCAAAGTGCTTGCTCAACCTCTCGTTTGACTCTTCACCTCTCACGCAAGCCACAAAACGACACACACGCGCACGCACGCACACGCTACAGTACTTTGTATCGCGGAAAAACAGCTGATTTACGAAGAGTGTACGTGCTTGCAGGAGATGCGCAGACGACGTCCGTCTCGCCGACTTCCACGCACAGCCCTGATCATCCTGACACAAATGCCGAAAGGAGACGATTTACCGCCACTGGGTAAGTTTAGCACAGCTTTCGGAAGTGGTTCCCCTTCTTCTGGATCCCTCTTCTTCCGGATCCACCACCACTCCAACGAAGTAACGACCCTGTTTTTCCAGAGAACGTGTGCTTCGCTGCACGTTGTGCAATCAGAGGCTCGAGGATACGCACTTTGTACAGTGTCCCAGCGTACCCGCACACAAGTTCTGTTTCCCCTGCTCTCGGAACTCGATCAAAAAACAGTGCACAGGACAAGTTCGTCTACTTCTAACCGTCAATACGTGATTCACGTAAGCTAAACAACCCTAAGTGCTGCTATTTCCAGGATCTGTACTGCCCATCCGGTGAGAAATGCCCGCTGGTCAGCAGCGTTATGCCGTGGGCATTCATGCAAAGTGAGATCGCCACCATATTAGGCGAAGAGTACGAGGAGTTCAAGAGACAGAGGGAAGCCGCCGGACTCGGCGCCCCGGGAGCCACAACGCAGCAGGCGCAGCAGAACACGCAGGTGTGTGGCTTTCTAAGAAGTGAGCGTTAATGAGAGTCCTCACTTGGGTAAAACCACCCAACATGTGTTTCCCGTTACCCAGAAACTAGACTCTGACCATAGCTATTCAGAGTGAAAATGGTAGAAGACGTAAATTGTGCTCAAGGCCTATATAACCCGTAAGCAAAGTATCAGTTTAGTTCGCTTTCGAGATTTCAACCATGGCGAAATTGCTTCGTGCCGGTCACTGCTAGCAAAAAACATGTATAACCTGCTGCCCCAATCCTGAGTCGCGGGTATCTATACATAAAATTCGGTTCGTTTTCTGGATAGTTCATTGACAATGTATTCAGTTTCTGTATAAGTTGATTTACGTATCATTCTGGCTCACGAAAAATACCTCAAGGGTTCAACAAGACTCAAGGTGATGGGGATGGGGTCTCAGTATGACAATTCCTATCCTATTACTACCCAGGAATTGTTTGCAGATTGAAGGTAGTTCAAAAGATGAGTATGCTGCGCTGTAACCAAGGCTGCTAACCCGTCAATATTAGGCTTCGTCAGAGCCTACAAAGTTAGAAGCAAAAAATTCTCTCTCTCTCAAATAGTTTTTTTCGACTAGATAGCTCAAACGACGATCATTACTCAAACAGAATTTCGCACCAGGGCCCGCATGGATCGCTGCTAGAATGGGTGATCTCATAACTATGGGTATGATCACTCTTGGGTTGCAGCTGGGTAGAGACATGGGTAAGCATACCAACAGGTACCAGTGCAACTTCAGTAATGCACCCGTGCACAGAACCTTCTTTTTTGGCGATGCCCAGCAGGACTGTCGGCGGGACACGAGTTAGGTTAAACGGCGAGCCGCGGGTAAAGATAAAAATCCGCATGGTCCAACAAAGAACGGTTCCATCTCACTAGTTATGGGAACGTACTAGTCGATTCTATCCATGTTTGAAGATTTAGCTCGTGTCCAAAAAAATTCCTAAGTCCCCAGGATTAAAAAATGAGAATCCTACACCAGATTCAATGTCATAACAAAAATCGTTGTTTCCATCCTGACTTCGGTAGATGCCTAGCAGTGGCCTAGCGGAAGCATGGGAAAGGGTTAGGAAAATTCCAATGGTGTCCATCCAGAAGTTGTGGAGGTCCAGGATCCCCACACCTCTTCTATGTCCCATGGGCCGCATCAGTAAGGTTACCCAGGGGAAATGTGTTAATTCCAAAAAAATTTACACTTGGTGAACAAAAGGGTGGACACATTTATGCTGGGTAATTTCACTGGTTCACCCAGGCCCAGTCCGTCACTGATACCGAGGGGCATTGATGTTCCGAGGCCGCAACCATAACGGAGACTACCCAAATAGATGTATTACCACCATACAAATTCGCCCTTCGTTAATCCGGCTTCAACATTCTTACCCTGGGAAATCTAAATGACGCATTCAGACCCAGACTCTCGAATTTTCGCAAGCCGTCAAAGTGTTCGCTTTTTGTGATTTTCTCCAATTTTTCACACTGAACTCAACCGCAACAATTTACCCTTTACCCTTAACTTTCCCCATAGCTGACACACTACCCAGACCTTCGTAAAAAAAGAGCTGTCTGCGTAAATCCCGTTGATCCCCGCTAATCCCAGCAATTTCAGCAGCCAGCACAGCAATCGTCACCGGCTTCAACCACCACCTCGAACGCCTCGTCGTCATCGGTGGCGACCACTCCCAACATGATGGTCAACTAACCATGGACACCCACGCCCAGCTGTCCAAACGAAATCTACTCAATACTGTCAGCCTCATGGGCACCAACCCACCCCAGCGAAGCCGCCCGCCTCATGTTGTGTATATAAGTTCGTATTCTGTCTTGCACTGAGACACGACAATTCGTCCACCACCACCACCGCTAAACCGACGATCCAGAATCGATGTATCCCTCCACAGTGTGGCCAGAATGCTCCTTCCTACGTTTTTTCTCCTTTTTTTCCATTTTTTTTTTCGTTGTTACTTTTCGATCTCCCTTCAACAAGTGCATGTGGGACTTCCGTCGAGTCGAGTCCTCTTACGATTTCTATTGCGTTTTTTCCCCGTATATCCATGTTTCCAGCCGCATGCGCGCGAATATTTTCATTGTGTGATATATAGTTTACCGTGTGTGACCTCGCTCTCTTATGTGTATCATCACAAGTAGTATCGTATGATTTTTTTCTTCGTCTTCTTCTTCTGAAACGCGGAGTACGTAGGCCACGATGATTTCTCGCGATATGTATTCAGCTTAGTTCAAGAACATTCTTAATAAGAGTAGCTTGTATTTGTAGCGCCATCGAACTCCTTGTCCTTCCTGAACACATTTCCCCCCGTTGTCGTGGTTATTCTTAAAAATCCTGAATATGTCGCGCCAAACATACATACATGTAGTTGAGAGAGAATCAAGGAGCGCTGAGCGGTAGTTTATAGTTCATGTCATGTTTTTTTTTTCTTCGTTTGTTTGTTCTTTGAGCACAAATACTGAGTCGGTTTCTATACCAAACCGAACTATGGGATTACGGTTTTCTTTTTGCAGCGATGTGTTTTTATTTACGAAATACACAATAAACAAGATTCCAATACTGTTTGAACTTCTTGTTACTTTGTTATTAAACATGACAGGAAAATTGATAGAAATATGAAATAGAAATGAATGGGAAGAGATAAAAGCAATGAAAATAGAAAATACTTTTTCGCTATCAAATACTACCCATACCCACAAATCACAGTGAATCACAGTTGCACAAGATGGGCAAACTACGTACGCAGATGAAAGATAGATCCTTTTAAAAGAGAAAAAAAGAAGAAAACATAGTTTTACTTCACATAGAAAGCGCTTTCATTTCAGCGTATAGCACAATTCTCGTTGGAAACAATTCGTATTTACAAATGCAATATGTAGTGTAATTCGTTTAAAAGAAACACGCAACTCAAAAGGTCTTAGGAAAAAAAGTAACTTAAGAAAAAAAAAGTAAAAGATGAGATAATGCAGTCATCTGCCGAGAAGCTCAGAGTCCCCTAAGTCAAGTGGATCATGCTGCGTCGAGCTCGTCGCTGCAGATCAAGAGATGTAAGTAACTTCTGAAGAGTCAATGAAAACTTCAACTATATAGATCAATGCGTATGACCTGAGGCCAGGATGGCCGGCACGATTGCTCCTCCTATTATTGCCGCCAGTTCCTTGATAGTAAAGTTTGTACCACCTGAAAACTCGAGATATCCTTGAACTAATCCCATACTTTTCAAGCTAGAACAGACTGAAGAAAGAAGTCAGGATGCACTGTCACTGTTCATAGTTAGAGCAAATGTACACTACAAGCGAAAGGAAAGCTACAAGAAAAATTTGTCTTTCAAGGAATACAGAGTATAGAAAAAGCGAAATTCGTGTGAGAATTGCGTTTGTAGCCTGAAGGAAGCCAACTACGCCTTTACCACAATTCGCAACTACAACATAACATCGCAAGGACAAAACTGAAAATTGTGTGGAGTAGTTAGTGGGGCGCAACAACTCCTCAACCAGATATTTTGCAAAAAAAACAGTGAAATTCTTGAAATTCACTTAATATGACGTCAGCGCGTCTGGGGCTTCTGGGGCTTTGGTGTTTCAGTTCAATGTATGTATTACCGAAGTGTAATAGTTACGAAAACTATGTAGGATGGATCCAGGTACATAGTACATGGTGACAGCAAAATCTCTGGCCAAATACAACAAGATACAAAACTGGGACTAGATGAGTTAATTGTTCGAAAATTTACTAGGGCTATGCAAAATCCATGCGCTTAGAGTAACTACCCTGGAATTTTAAAAACCTTCGACAACTGCCCTGCACGATTCCCGCAAGTCCGTCATGCTGCTATGGACCCGTTCTCTCTATACATATTCCCGTTCTCTCTATATATATCTCTGAGAAAGTTGATATTTCAGCAGAATTTAGGGCTACTCCTGTGTTCTAGCGCCTGCATAGCAGCATGAAGATCCAAATGGCTCACATTTAAAGGGTAGGTATTATTTCCACCAGCTTCATTGTGATGCTTACCCGAGTGCGCCAATCAGAATAGCCTGGCCGCGCCCCTTTTTCCCGTGAGAGATGCTTTGATGCGAGCTAGCCGTTCTAAGGCGTAGACCGAACCAAGAAGCAAAAACGTACGGAGATAATAGCGAACTGTGGGCGTTCGACCTTCGCCAGCCGGCGGCGTGTTGGGTCGGAATCTTTTCTCCACACAGATAGTAAGCAACACGCTGAAGCTGATGGAAAGATAGCCGACCGCCCCGACTGGCAGCATAGCAAAGACTGCGCTTGAGACTAAGAAATGAAACATCCCCTAGAATTTTGTTCTGCCTACCTTTGCCCTCGGTGATTTCAATAGGCGAGAAGTACCCCTCATTCAGTGATTTTGAAACGCGAAAATTGAGAGTAGCAAGCTGTCAACCTTTTCCGACCAACAGGACTAGTTCGGGTATGGATCTCACTAGTGAAAGGAACTCCTATCCTCTCAAATACTGAGTAGAAAATTTGTGATTTGAAGTACCAGAAAAAGTTCCTCGAGAAGACATTACCACAGCTCTAATGGTGAGAAGTGCCCATCTCCACCTAATTTCCTTTTTGCCACCGATATCAGTTCCAGATCGAGCTATGGGGTGTAAAATTGTACAAATACGTTCAAAATTGAGGATAGTTAACACAAATGTAAAGTCGCGGAATTTCCCGAAAAAAAAAAGCAAAAAATCCACAAAAAAAACCTTTGGCCAGAGACTTTGTTGTCATCCTGTATAAAATGAGGCTTTGTGCAGGGGTCTGCCGCACCTCAGAATCGTTTTCGAGATAATTATAGGACTGGAATTGCCTGGGGCCGCTTGCCACAACAGTATACATGATTCCTTGCGGAAGGTGGCAGAGAACTCGTTTTTAGAGTCTTGTTTTGGGGAGAACTAAGACGGGGACAACGCCAAATTACGGGATTTCCTCTCCATTCACTTCCTTTCCAACAGCGCTTCACCCTCAGCACAGGACATGTGCTCCTAGCTAAAGAGTTCATGGTGAGGAGATGAATTCACATTCCCTCTTTGAAAATCACATTTTTTGCTCTCTCTCAAATTCCCTAAAACAGTGGGCTCGATAATGGCTTTTTCGACGCTATTGCACAGAATCATATGTACAGCTATGACCAGCTTCGCCTGACGATTTCTACCACAAAAAAAAATCAAAAAATCACTAAAAAAGGTGAAACGAAAACCACTAAAATGATTCTGAGTCAGCTGTGTGCGTTCAAACTACAAAGCAACTATTATATAATACATCGGCGTGCGCAAAACTGAACGATGCTTCAAGCATAGCGTTAGACAAGACTAGCACTACTACAGTGTGGGCCAAGAATACGGTAACAAAGTAAATAGCAGGCAGAAAAGGAATTACAATGCGATTTGAAATTCTGTCACATGTTTTATGTTTTCCACCTCCCACATACAGTGAAGTTGTGGGTCGCAACGCGCACCTGGTATGGGTAAAATTGGTACTGCATTTCTCAAGATGCGCTCCTGAAGATTACATATTTCTGTGGGGAATAGAGTAAGCCTTTGTCTCGAGTACCTCAGAAACACAGTAGCCCAATTGATTGTGTTCTGGGAAACTGATTGGGTACACAACAAAACCAACAGGTCCTAAACCAAACTGCTTCCCCAGTCCTGGACTAAACGTACCATAAGCGCTGGAGCACTGCCCCGAAGTCCTCTCAACTGAGTTCGACTCCAAGGCAGAGTATGCTGCTTCAAAGGTGAAACACATGTTGCTACCGTATTTTTGGCGCATCATGTACACATATGCACTTTTCTCGACTACTCCACTCTAACCAGGACTACACAGTCACTCACTCGGCTCATACGTCGAAAACATTTCATTTCCAACTAGGTTATCGTCTTGGTCTTCTGAATTACTTCTTTGAATTTCGGCAGATGTGTTAAAAAGGTTAAAAAGGTGCAGAGGCAAGTGGCAGATATCCTGTGCTCATCATACTCCTATTACTATATTCATTACACTATTCGTCCATAATCGTGGATGTGCTAACCAAGCATGTGGCCGCCATTGTCGGCTCGGCTAACTATTCTGTTACTGAACAATCTCGCAAAAAGACTACCTATCACTGCACTAGGTATCTAATAAAATTCCTAGAATGGATCTACAGTAGGAATTATACGAATAATAAATGAATTTTTCCAACTTTTCATGCATGCAAACACGGTATTTTTTCGTGCATTCATTGCAGTACTTATTTCCATGATGATGCCTATGTCGAAAGGATGAGACGTCCTATTTGAAAATGCATGACGCTGTGTATTAAAATGCTTCGCCATTTCATCAGCAAATCAGCAGCGTACCTCATTAACAGAGGAAAAAACCGGGCGAAAGTATTGAAATCGAATGCGCTGCAAAATGCTTTAGCGCGCTCATGCAGGCAAGTTACGCAAATTTGAACATGCTCATAGGCCCGCTCCAACAAATACATTAAAAAGTGATCTACTTCACGTGCAATGTATTTTTAATGAAGAAATACTCCAGTGTCAACGTCCGGAATGACAAAAACTGACAAAAATAGAAGCTCGGAGAAATGAGGAAAAGTGAAACGAAACAAAGAACAAACACACCTGAATGAGAATGACCTGCAGTAGCAGGAGACTGCGCATCTACCACCAACGTGTAATCCATCGACGTTTTTCCATGATTCGTCTGAATACACACAAATGATGACTCGTTTCTATTGCTTCACTACAACTACTACTAAAATCGTAGTTCCGTAATCAAACCAGCTTAAAAAGAGGCTTAAATGTCTGCTTTTTCTTCGAGTTCCAACAATAATCATCCATGCTGATAAGGAGTGCGTTCAGTGATTAGAGTTAACCCAAAACCAGGCCTCGGCGTTCCACAAAAAACACTGGGGATTTGAGAATCTATTCACATATCAATTGGGGTATGCCAGTTCAGAGCTATGAGGAAGAACAGTATTGCTATGAAGTGGTCGGCGTTGATCAATCCCGTCATGAGGGATGCGCCACGCATTTGACTTCATTTGAGCATCGTAGAGGTGATTAATGCGTATGGGCCCTGTACAGTGAATTACAGGGGGCACACGATGAACCAAGTCAGTGCTTCCTTCTCCCAGGCTCCTCTACCAACTTACCGACCCCAGAGGGATGGATGGCCTGGTTGACCACAGGCGCGATCGAACCATCGACCGTGTGCGTGCACACCAAGATTCTTACCACTGCCCCACACGCGCTCACTTTGCCATGCTAGGAATAATTGATTTCCCTATCAAAAGCCTCGCATTCCCACATCTGGCATATTCAAACAGTCTTAGCATACTCAAAAAGTACTAGTAGGGCAGCTCGCCAGTTAATACATACACAACATCCAAAGATTTGTAAGGACCGAGCTTTTCAAGCGAACACCTCAGGAAGAACGCCACCCTCACATGGCTTCACAAATGTTTTTTTAGTTCTTCCGGGAATTAGTTATTGTTTGAAGTATTACTACTCAACATACCAATTCTGGCAAAACGTGCACAGTAGCCACAAATAAAAAAGTTCCTGCAGAGAAAAGCATCAGTATACCAGTAGAAGATTCAGAAGAAGATATAGATTCACTTCCGATCTAAACAAACTGTGCTAGAACCACTTTGCAAAGGAAAAGATCTTCCTTCTAGAGAAAAGGAGAGAATTTAAAGAAAGACCGTGCAGAACTTACACTTTGAAGAATAATAAATGTGATAATAGCAGCAAAGGGAGCTGCACAAGCGAAAACAAGTAGATGTTTTCGAGCATTTCTAGCATCTATTCCCTCCATTAACAAAAAAGAGACGAGACCAAACGCAGCTGGAGCCTGAAAATGGAGAGCAGACTTTTCGGCAGTTCAAATAACCATACTAAATCCTGTACAAAATTCTTATCAGGACCAAACCTTATGCAACATTATTGCAACAAAAACAATCAGCTGGACATCCGATTTATTAGTCGTTGATGCGCTGCCAAGTGCAATACCGTCGGCTGTAAACAAACAAAATAAACAACAACAGCAAGTGAAGGTTTCCCTTGGCTCCGTTCACTTAGCAGGCAACTAAAATTTGTGGCGAAGAACCTAGCTCCTCCGCTGGATATTTCGGGTTTCCAGTTAGAAAAAATAGTATAAGCAAAAACAACCTGCAGTTTTGCAGTGAGGATAGGATATTTCCGGGGAAAGTAAGGAATGAGTGGGTAAGCCAACAACTTTTAAAAGTGGTCCTGAAGCCCACCGCCTACGGAGGCTATGAGGACAACGGCCCAAAGGAGAACTTAAGAACAGTGGATAACGAAAATCAAGGAAATCGTTAGCCGCAGTTACAAAGGAGAGCCCATTGCGGGAACACAAGGGTATAAAACCAAAAAGAAACAACAAACCCGCTGCATGTACAACAAGACCAATGGTGGCGGATATTCCCATTCTGTTACGACCTGAGCGATCATCTGATATTGAAAAAATCGAAATGAGTAGCTCAAAACTGAGACAGGCAAAACCGGCTAAGAGTGAAGTAACTTACTTCTGGCGCCCGTTGCATTACTTATTTGATCCACAAGTAACATGAATATGAACCCAAAGACAAGAGAGTAACCAATCTGCTTGTGAGTGCTATGTCCATAATGGTGGTCTTCATGATTAACATTGCCAGCTTGCTCTCGTTCACCTGAATCCACACCAGAAACAGGTTGAGCTGAAATTACAGCGTTGTCTCGTTGTTATGGCTAGAATAACTGTAACAAATACATGGTCAAAGCAATTGAACTAACAAATAGACTCTTTTCTCGGAAGTAAGGATGACAAATTGGGACAAAATGGATTGATAGAGAATTAGAATCAACAGCTTCGCAATATTGTATGAACAGCTCCACCAATTGAGCTCCACATTAGCAACAAGTTTCTGGTTTTTTTTTCTTCTAATCCATTTGATGGTGTGTTCCAAGGAACCTCGTCCGAATTATACTCAATTTCTAACCATTCGTACCAAAACTCAACAAATGGTCGAAAATAATTTCTTTAGCTAAAAGTTTACCTTAAAATATCCATAATTTCGTTAGTAACCGGTACCTGTTTTCTTCAACAAGAAATATGCTAGGGCAAAAAATTAGCATTGTTGATGCAATTTCGTTAATTCCTGACTACTAACCATCCAGGTTTTTTCTTCTCTATTGGTGTTATTTTCAGTGTCAGAACCTCCCAAGAATGACATCCGAGATTTACTCTGGCGGAATATAATCACAGCAAACTGGAAAAATTAACCATACCAGACTGAGAACCATTTATGTTTATAGAAAAAAGAACCATCGGTTCCAGCGGGAACGTTCCTGCATTTGGAACCGAAGCTAGATGAGAGTAAATCGAAATCGAAAGGCCTTCACAATCAAGTGAAATAAATGCACACAAAAGCATCATCAGAAAAGAAAATTATTTCTATTCTAACCATTTTTTTCGTTGATGTTAATCTCGTGTTAACCAGTGGCGAAAGGAAATTGGACAGCGCTTCTTCGCAGAGTTGCGTCTATGTCTTAATTTCCTTTTACAATTGAGAAGAATCTCGACAATTGGCTGCCTCACTAATGTTGCCTCAATTTCAACCAAAAATACACTGGCTCACTTCAACTGGAGCATTGAGGGTGGGAAGTTACCGCAACACAGCTCTCTCTGTGGCTCAATAGAGAAAAAAACTCTGGTATATTGATTTCTGTGAGTACGCTTGGAAAAGTGGACTTACGCTCCTCGCGTTTGATTCTCTGAGTGAAATTTCCATTGTCGCCAGACGAGACAATCCCCACTGCTGATCCGCGTTTCTTCCTCGAAGCAGGTATACTGAAAAAAGTTCACATATCACATGAATTAGCACAACATAAGCTAAGAAGGGGGAAATGTCAGAGAAAAAAGAGAAAAAAAAAAGAAACCAAAATATTAATAACAAAAGTAGCAACAAACCCTTGATTAGCTGCATCTATTTTCTCCGCCAAATTTTTTGGAATTATTCGTGGAGGTTCATCTTTTCCACCATTTGTATTCTCAAGAATGGCTTTGGCTTTCGCAGGATTATTTATTCCGTGAAATTCCGGGTGAGTCCCTTCTGAAAGTGTTTAGAATTGCTGTTCTAATATACAACAGAAATTTTCTTTACCAAAAATTTGTTTATCCAATAGAGCCTCGAAAAGGCAGGAATACTTTTCATTAGCTGTAAGGTGGGTAGTCATAGAAAAAGAGGGTCAAACAGCCCGGATTTTAAAAGTAGTTTGAAATTGTTTAAATAGCTAAAATTTAAGTCAAGAACAGGGTTGTTCACTAGTTAAGTTCGATACGACTACTACTTGCATGTACTGGTATAGTAAGGTGGTAAAATCAATGGAGAAGAAAGCAAAATATCTTGGAAAAGCCCAGGTGGGAATCCATGCAGAGGGAATCATTCCCCTACAGATTTCCTACTACATTGACGTGGAATATATAAATGGTTATAATACAGAACTATTGAAAAAGTTGAAAAATGTCCGCATAACCATCGTGTAACGTTAACAGTACCTGAATGTGCACTGTAGAGTGACTCGACTCCTTCAGGTATGATGACAGAAAGGGCTGTTCCTAGAAGTAGTCCAGCTCCGAATATGCTAACCATGCGCATTTTCGACTAAAGAACTGGTGTACGTGTACATTCTCAACAAAGTAATAACTAAAATGCACAGAGTTCCTAGATTGTCGGCATTTTTTTCAAACGAAGGTGTAGGCATGTAGTTTGTTCCGTGCTCCATATTAATCAGAAATAAGTTAGCAGGTAACGTTCTGCCAAAAGCCTTAGGAATTTCGGGGGAAACACTTTATTGGTCTCTATTCATGAATGACCCCAACAAGTTCGTTACATCTGTCGAATATTATGCAAGGCAACAGTAGATAATAAATCTAAATCGGAAGAAGCAACTACATTTCATGAAACAGAACCTCTCCATCGACCATTGAAATTGCTCCCCTGTTTTAATCGTTTGTATTATAGCAAAATATGAGCAGTATTGAGGAACTCAACGATTCTAAAATGTTCAGAACGCAGACAAGAAGAACGGGGGGAGGGGGAATAAAAAAGCGAAGCATGTCTTCAAAAAACTACAGAAGAATGAAGAAACATGAGGCAGTAGTTTAAAAGAAAATTCAGAGCACTCATGCAGCTCCTCCCAAAAAGAAGAAAGGTTTGAGAAAAGGCGATAAGAGTCAAATTAAAATAGAAGACGTACCTCCGACAAGCTAACCATCATTGGAATGGAGCCGGCAAAGTAACTTCCGATGAACATAGAGCCCGAGAGAACGGTTAAAAAACCGATACCTTCCATGATGGTACTCTGAATCATATTTAAATCAAAGTGAAGTAACTATCGTATGAGGCAGGGATGCCTAACGCAGGTGCAAGTGACAAGTACGCGAGATCTGAACAAAACATGTGCTGATTTTGCCAGATGTAGTGAAAATGGATGAACGAAATGCGGATAAAAGATAAGGAGGAAAGGTGGAAACGCCAAAAAAGCAAGTAGAATTGAATAAGGTTATGTCTTTTCATAGTGCTGTGATATCAACAGTTAAGATAACACTTCTGAGACCCTTGACAATCGTGTTCAGCAGCTAAACCACTTAAGCACATACATCACCATTCGGCTAATGGGATACTATATTTGGTAGCTAAGTACAATGTAGAAAATCGATAACAATACAGCGCAAGACGTGTTCTGCCCTTAAGGGATGAATTTCTTAATGGTGAAAAGGGAGCTGGGGGGGG
>JARK01001354.1:478974-514686 GCA_000688135.1 Ancylostoma ceylanicum | reverse complement strand
GGGGGGGGGGGGGGGACCCATGTGTAGGCTAAGGCTCACCCTAGGCAGAGGCTTCCATGCAGAAGCCCACAACCATTTCTAGGATGCTGCCTTCAACTCCATTTTCGCCCTCTTTAATTCATAAATATCAGCTTTGAGCAAACTTTCGCGCAATAATTAGTTTCTCGCGTTATCTGTTGTGAGCAAATTAAATGATCCACCTAGGCCAGGCTTCAGCAAAAGCGAAAATTATTTGCACAACTGCATAACTGAGATTGAATGTGTGGACAATCCACACGTCATGAATTGCCGTTTGCGCGATATCTGCGTAGATTCCTAGATAACGCACGATGCTCATATACCCATAAACGACCCGAAACTTTTTTAGACTGTAAATTACCCAACCTTCTCTACCAGAAGTGAGAAAGGGTCATTCGAGTGAGATAACAACAATACTAATCCAACACAAGTTCTTTCGAGATTTTAGTTGAAACATTTCACTGTCTCATTCGAACACCAATAGAAAATATCCTCTAAAAATGACCGGAAGAGTAAGTGAATAGTACCCAAGGACCTCGTCTGATTTCTCGCAACGCATGTTTTAGTATTTATTTCAACAAATATCAATGTATCCAGGAAAATCCGCTAGCTTCACCCTCAACCAATACATGCCTTCCCGAAGGCGATTCATGAAAAATCGCTTAGCAATGAAGCAGAAATTTATGAGTATCGACGCCTCTTGTTGCACTTTGTGAGAGTGGTGCGAACTTTCCATTTCTCTCTGCCTTTTCAAAAATGAGAAGAAGGCTGCGAGGCGAAAACTGTAGACTATAAAGCTGAGAAGCAATTCTGGACCTTCTTTGCTTATATTGACAAGGACTGAAATTTTTCAATGGAAATTCTGCTTTGCTTACCACGACCACGACCTTCACCTGGGATAGAAGTGTTGCAGCAATGATGAGCGAGGAGTGCACTCAGGAAATTGGAACACTAGAGCTTTGTAAGCTACCCAGTTGCTCCATTACCCGAGAACAGTTGTCACCAGGACTCGGCAGCGTCTTTGGCTACACTGTGAGCTCACCTCGGGACGAAGATGTAAAAATTGTGGATAAGGTTCTCATAATGTGTATAGAACAAAATCTCGTCCTCGAATGGACTTTTTAGTCTCACTGTGTACTACTATATAAAACAACGCAACCGTAGCACGGCCACAGTTGACAGAGGCATGATGAGTATAGCAAGACAACAAGCTATCCATGAGGGTGAGCTCGCGCAAAATTTCTTTCCTTAAAAAAATAGCCCTAAACACTGTCATTGTCGACGTCGCTCACTTGATGACTAGTTCAATGGACATCATTACTAATAAGAACACGAATTAGAGCAAGGCGTCATCATCAATGATGATCATGAATTTGGAAACCATGGAAGCAAAGTCATGCACAGAAATTATAAACGGAGAAAAATGCACGTAAGCCAATACGATCTAGAATTAGAAACCTGGCAGAAGGACACACCAAAATAGTTCAAAAAAGAAACCGGTACTTAATGAAAATGTATTAACAAATTTGAGCATTTCATCATGTTTGGAGGAACTCAGTTCACAGGTGGTCATAGGACTATTTCAATTCACTGCTTTTGTCAAAGGGCATGTTCAAAATCATAGCATTCACAATAAATGGCATGCAGAAACTTTTTTAAACATTTCAACCACTTGTAAAGCCAATATAACAATAGGATAAGAGAATGTATGCTTTATCAAAGAACAAAACCTACTGCAAACACAGCGATTCAACCGCTGATAGCAAAAGACATTCTCCTCTTCGAACAATCACTCTTAGCTTTCCTACTCAGAAGAAACGTGTCATTTTCAGAGAATTTGTCCACCCTTGGATCAAGAAAGTACTAGATATGCCAGCCCCGATCTGGAGATGAGGACGACCGCTCAATCGATTGGCAGCTATGAATTCGGTCCAGTTACCCAAGCTTGTGTTTAACTCCAATCAACAACTGGGGTGTTTACTCAACGGATTAACAAGGCGGTTCGTTTCCTCTCAATCAGAAAGCGGGTATGGTCTGTTTCACAGATGACGATAGTTGAGAAAGCATCAGAGAGAAAAAGAACGAGGGATAGTGCGCTTTGATTGGAGAGGGTGGTGAGAAAGGCAGGCAGTAGGCACGAATACTCAACTATCTTAGTGTTCGAAACTAACTCTAGATGCATAGATCTGTTCCAATGATACAGCATGTAATCTCCAAATGTGTTACATAATTCACAGTGCGATTCTTTTGCTCTTTTCTCTTGTACAAAGCCGTACAACAAGCGAAAGAGAATTCCGTGATTTCGGTTGGCCATGTTGCAACTTTTCTTGGAATCGAGATTTAGTGGATAGTAAACACCTCAGAAATAAATGAAAGTATCACAGAGATATCTTCCAAAAAAGCACAGACGTACCCAAAAAATGAACACAGTTGAGAGGAAAGGAAACGACAGTAGACACACATATTCCCTCGAATAAAAAACTTTGAATGGTAGCATGATTAGATGCCGAATACCTCAATAATAAACGTTCGACTTTCCAAGTGTTACCTAATCATGAACTACTGAGCAAGTAAACTGAGGTAAAATATTAGGGGTGTTAAATAGGAAAAGCGCGTTTTTGCATGGGACAAATTATTTTTTGAACACAAAGCTAAACACCCCAGTACAAGTTCAATGCAGTATTAGTATTGTTGAGCCTCCCACATCTTCCACACAGTGAGCCCTCTACTATGGGATACCGCACCGCATTGACCAAAAATAGCGACCTAACCAAATTCTGGTTTCGTCGCAGTTCTGCAATTTTTCTCTTTCATGTATGGCTTAAACGACGCAGGCAAGTGGTCACCTGATAGCGCATAGTCTGGGCTATTCGGTGGTTCCAAGTGCAACTCGGGATTCCAGATCTGAAGAACAGGGCAGTCAAAGAATCGATTTCCAGTCATAAATTCGGTTCAGTTACCCAAGTTCGGGGCCCATTTCCGGGTTATCTACTGTCGCATGGATTTGGCCAAGCAATGCAGCAAAATTCTCTTAATTCTTTATATGATTTGAAGTGATCCGCTGCAGTCTTACGCACGTTAACAGCATTGAGTCCGGGAACGGAAATTCTGAAATTTAGGACGGCCTCCTTATAAATTCCTTTGAAAAATGAAGAATGAAGAAAGGCTTGATAACCCGCATGTGAAAAAACACTCCATGAATTGCTCCATCAGGTATTAAAAGTTTGACAGAAAATATTTGGCAACGTGCTCATAAATACGTCGAAACTTCAGCGCGCATTTCCAATTTAACACCCTAATAAAAGGATGAAACATGCTTCGTTGTGATGAAAAACCGCCATATTAAATGCCACAAGCAACGAGAAGTATAGCTTACATCTACATGGAAAATTCTAGAATTCTTTTCCAGTTGAAGCTCTCTAATATTCATGGAAGAAGAGAAGAATCCAAACACTACCAGCTAGCAACTCAAAGCCGTGTGAATATCTCATCTAGTTCCTAGGTGCACGTTCCTCGCGTTAATGGCATGTATAAAACCGAAGTAAGAAGAAATATTCGAGCGATGGGAAGCCGAATGAGTGCCTACAAAGAACGCAACATGTTACGGCAGAACTCGTCTCTGAGTACGGAACGAGAACTTGTTCAATGAGAGAAAAAAAAAACGCGCCATCACATCTAACACGACAACTCTACCATAACAACAACGAAGTGTACTGAGACAGTAAATCGAAAACAAAATCGATAACAAAACGCAAACAACGCCACGAACAATTCCAGAAAAGTTGAAAATTTTGGAAATTCAGAAACATTCGACGTGGGCTGCGTGTCGTCCGTGGTCACGTACACACTTGCTAAACTACGCGCAAACTTTTCGGACTGATAACGCGTCGTTGTGGATTGGTTCCATTGTCTTTTGCTCTTCATTTTTCGGCGTGAATTTCATCCCGTTATTTTTCCGACCACTTAATCTATGAGTTGTCTGAAATCCTTAGTGCGTGTGCAGTGGATTTCCCATTGCTTTCTGTGTACGTAGTTTTTCGTTCTAATCGACGTTTTTCTGTGCTTGCAAGAGAATTTATCGTTATTTGTTAAATCTAAATAAATAGGAGTGTATATCGGGCAGTTATGCATGCAAGGATATTTGGGAATTTCAGATTATGGTATAGGAATAGCTCTAAATGCGCAAAGATTTCAGTTTTACTTCAATGGGCACTATCCCACATTATTCCCGGAACCGGTCAGTGTGACAACGCTAGGGTATTTGATTGCGATGTTCTTCTCATCATTTTATATAGTCATAAACTCCTGAATCTTGAGTTGGACTGAGCCTTCGGTTTCTTTTTCCTCATCTAGATGCAACAACTCCCTGTCTATGACTCGGACAGTTCACATGACGTCAAATAAAATGTGTCGTTTGCATTTGAACATAATGTCACCGCTTTACGCGCAAAATGCCGAAAAATTTGGAAACACAAAAAAAACTGAAATCAGGTGTTGAACACCTCCTTTCTATGTTAGTGTGATTGCAATGCGTATTCACACGAATCGACCTTTTTGAAGTAAATATTTCAGGTCCTGGTACAGAAATAGCTCCAAATGCGCAAAATGGACATCTGTTGTGTTTGCGGGCATGGCCCACATAGACTAAATTATTTATACGATCATCTACGGAAGCAACATAAATGGGATGAGAAACAAATAGAACAGAAGAAAATAGAGCATCAGAAAAGGAACGCAGAAAAGGAGAATTACAGATGCAGCATTTGTGTTAAGATTCTCGGTTCAATTAGAAGTCTTAAACGTCATATGGAGGTAAGGTTCGACTTTTTAAATTCTACTAACGAGAACTGGAGTTGACTTTTAGGAAATTCATGCCATTAGCGAATTGGACATCGAAAGAGGGCTTGTAACTTGTCCTTCCTGTGGGCGCAAGTTCGCCAAAAACTCTGATCTCGCCCGGCACTGCAGAGAACAACATAGCGGTGGAGGGAACGGCCAAGATTATGAGACAATCAAGGGTGAATTCACATCAATGCAGGAATTTGAGGTAACCTTTTAGACAGAAATAGAGGCGAGGATAGGTGTGTTAAATTGTTGAGTGTTATAGTCATGGAAAGAATCACTTGAAGCATCAGCAACTACCACTTTCGCTAAACGGTCTTCGAAACATTCTAAGCATGGAAGGAAGCATTACTATATTTGCAAGTACGCTCGTAGAGCGAGCGCGGATATACACGCTGAAGAATATATAGATGCTTACGGCAGAACCAAACGAGTTCATCATCATTGTCCAGCATTTTTAAAGGTAAATCGAATGACTTTCGCCAACAACCGTTGATGAACAAATACCCCTGCAGGTTCTCGAGCGGGATGATGGTACTGTGCACTATGAAGCTTGTGTTGGCCACCTTGGACATGCTGTGAACCCGGCGTTTTTCCGACTCTCAAATTCAGATGAGAATGTGATCGTGAACGTGCCGAAATTAGGTCTGGACATGCATAGTTTTACAAAAAATCCACTGAACTCCAAGCGGCCACAGACAAGTGGTGGGACCGCGGCGCGGCGTTCTTGGGCAAAGACAACCAGAGCGAGCCTGCCCAAGAACGTCGCGCAGTGGTCCCGATCCTTGTCTACGGCCGTTTGGAGGTCACTGTAGTACTCATACACCGAAAATCAGAAGAAAAACCATCTTCAGTGCTTTTAGATCCCTCCCATATAAAGACTGGTAAGGGTCCAAATAAGCACAATGGTCAGACGCATGATGAACTTTTTGTGGTTGATCCGGTACCTGCATGTGATGCGCGAGTAAAGGAAGAGCCCGTCATCGAAGCTGAAGTGGTCGCTGATGAAGAAATAAACGCACCATCCACTAGTCATGACCCCGAAGTTGAGAGAATTGACCTATCTAAGGAAGCATTCCAACGGTTTGAGGAAGTAGGTATTCAAAAAATTTCTACTGCTTGCAAATGTTGTAAAGAAATTGTGGTAAAAACGGCTTCTTTATAGGTTGTTGCATATGCTTATGAAGTAATGAGGTCATGTATGGAGAAAAACCTTCACGAGTTGATCAATGAAGCAACGGATGCTCTGGAATTCAAAATTAACGAAATAGCTGAAAAAGCTGGTTTTAATTTCGAGGTTCCACGAAGAGCCGCCGTGCTGTCAAATGGAGTAACGCCAAAACTCGAGCCGATGGAGAAATACGAGACGGTGCGAATTAAGTAATGTTTCCCAATGATTTTCTTCCCAATTATGCCGAAGTCATTCCAGAGAGGACAGCAAACGTTGGAAAAACGACAAAGGATCAAGACAGAGCAGCTGGATTCCGACGAAGTTCCGCAGAAACGATTTCGTGAGGCACTCGGCACCAGCCAATCGAATCTAGTCACCTGTTTCGTCTGTGGAAAAGTAGATCTAGCGAACTGTCGACCAGAAGAAATGTTGTGGTTCAGCTGCAGCAACTCACCCGTATGCAAGGCATGGGCCCACAAAATTTGCTCCGGGGGATTAGGAAACATCTGCCAGTTTTGTAATGTCGGAAGATGGCGCCAAAAAGAAGTACTAGGATCGTACCATTGAAAGCCTGTGATCTTTTCTGATGTGTAAAGCTAGGCACAGTTGTCACTATACATATAATTGTCTATAATAAAGTTATGATGGCATATGTACAATTCTTGTTATATTTTAATGTTCATGGACATGATTACCTCGTAACCTTATTGAATCTAATCCGTTAGCCTGTACGGAATGCTCATTTTCGTAGCAAAACTCTTCTTCCATAAATAGTGCGGTTAAGGATATGTGAACAGTGGTACGGAACAACTCAGCGCCACCTTCCTACACACGCACACGCGCCGCACTCTCTGCGCGCTCGGAAACTTTCTACCGAGAGTCGATGAGATCGCGTATAGCCGTAAGGGCTATACGCGATCTCATCGACTCTCGCATCTCCCGGATTTTTTCGGCATTTTGGGGTGTGGAGCGTTATACCTGGGAGGACCTCGGTGTGACCAAACTCTGCGACTGGTCAATTCACGATACCGGCCAATCGCAGTGCTTGTTGACGCCGCCCATTCCAGAAATAACGCGACACACTTGGCATTTTGTATGTAAAGCGGTGTCGTGTTAAATTGCAGGCGACACATTTTATTTGACGTCATGTTGTTCGAAATTGTCTAAACGGCCTCTCTTGTAAAATATTGCCTCTTGTGGTGATGGGAAAATGCTCCATTAGATTTCGTGTTGTTCGCATTTGTTGAAATGTCTACACATTTATTTCTACAATGGGCGTCGATGGCTTTGGCCCTTCCGCGGCCCCGAAAAGCACGCGGCGTGACCGCACTGCTCACGATGGAATCGTCATCGCAGTGGCGAATCTTGGCTTTTTTAATAGTTGTTCGTCGCATTTGATGTTAACTAATACGAAAAATAACTAAATGTCAAGAAAACCCTATAGTTCTTTGTCCAGGAGAGCATCCCGGCTCGAGCGGCGCGGTCGCGTTGCGTGCTTTTCAGAGGCGTGGAAAGACCACCGCCATCGACGCATACTGTATATTATCACTATCAGCTCAATGATGAACACTATCGGATTGACCTACTTTTTGAACTTCATTCGCCTCACAACTCTAAGCCATTCCAGTACCATAAAAAGTTCTTCCCCATCTAGAAAGGAGGCTACTGGTCGCTTGTACCAGCCGAAGCGGAGGTAATGGGAGCCAAGTCGAAGTGAGTTTTTTTTCAACGCTCGGACTGTTTCTTTGAACTTTTCATGCCATTTTCTTCAGGTATGTCATCGTGCAGCTGGCAAGTGTCATAACTGGTTCCACAAGGGTGTGGGTGCGTGAAAGAGCTGCAGAGAAGTTCTCGGGTATCTTCCATGACCCAGCTTGTAAGTGGTTCTTGGTTGTTCTCTCTTACTTTCTTACTTGTCGTGAACTGGCATTTTCAGTGGGGCGCAGCTGTTTATTCGAAGAAGCGAGACGAATAAAAGGAAAAAACGATTTGCCTAAACGAGTGAAGGCTATGTATAATATTGGAAACTGAAGTAAAAGTAGTGTGCTTTAGGATATTGGTTAGATTTCGTTATTTCCATATTGTTATGTACATTTTCATCTACAAATAATAAATTTTGAGGTGTATGAGATTTGCTGATGTTGTTTCGTTTTTGGTTTTGTTCCAGACTTATCTTCATTTGAATTGTTAGCACATGTGTCGTTTTTAATAGCTTGTTGTTTCCAAGAGCAGTTTCCAGGATCCCCAGAGATGGAGCAAATGGCTTCTGATGGTGTAGAAATAGACGTTAAGCCTATGATGATGGAACCAACCGCTGTCGCAGTAATTTGCGCTGTTATAGCCGTTTTAGCTACCATCGCATTCTTTTTATTCAGGTGTGTGCATTTGATTTTATTTCCAAAGTCCTGAACCGAACGTCCTTGTTTAGAGCACTGAGAGATAAAGCCAACACTTTCTTGATAGTCGGCCTCAGCGATTCCGGGAAAACCCACATTTTTGGGAAGATCGCGAACAAAAGTGAGTTGTAAAACATTTCTATGGTTTTCTGTACTCTGAACGGACTTGCATTGCAGACTTAGAACCAGTGACGTATACATCCTTCCAAGAGAACGTGCTGGACGTCGAAATCAAAGGCAAACACATGAAGGTGTGTCGCGTTTTGAATGCCATTATTCAAGAGTTAGATGTTCTTTTTGTAACAGCAATAAGACTTTCAGTTCTCTTACCGTGTTTGCATTGGTCCTGAAATGTTCGCTTCAGTAGTTAAAAGAAACCGTGCGAGCGGTAAATTATGTACTAGCGATGAGCTCTGTTTGGCAGCGATCCATGACGATGTAACATGGCAATCGATGCGTATCATTTCCACGATCCCTATCTGACATGTCACCGGTTCATTTTGATTCATTCTGAACCGGCGGAGTCTAAGGATACTCTAACACGAGTTGGAATGACACGGAGCGGCGTCCAGTAGTCCTAAAACCGCAGATACGAGCGCCTCATCTGCGTCTGCCTTACGTCTGAGCTGCATCTGGCATTCTTCATATTGTCGCACACATGCACGCAATTAGGATGAGCTGTTCTATAGGGATAATGTCCACTGGATTTGTATTTAGGTTGTTGCAAATGCACAGTTTGTACATTCATGTTATCCATGTAGGTCGTCGATTTCCCTGGTGCCGAACGACTACGCAAGCAACTAGTTGAGAAGTGGTTGAAAAAGGTAAGCTTGTTATTGCTACAAGACACAAGGTCATAACATAGCATAAGGTCATGTTGAATATCAGCTCTTGAAGTATCATAACTGAAAATTACTCAAGAAATGTAAACTCTGGAATTTTGAGAACTCTCAGAACTACTGTGCGAAAATTGCATATGAACGGCAGCACATTGGTAGTTAAAGCTTCGAACTAGGAGGGTTTTATCTTTTTTTTGCAGTGATCCTGTTGCGCATCCCGGGTTAGTCCCGATTGCGAATCCTGGCATATTTCTTGCATCCGACTTTTAGGAACGAGCTTCGCTTCGTGGTATAGCGTTTGTCGTGGATTCATCCTCGTTTTCGAAACGTGCACGAGACGTAGCGGAATTCCTCTATGACGTCGCTTTGGAGAGTGGAAAAAAGGTCAGTGTTCATCTTCTTGGGATTATTCTTCAGATTCCGGGAGTTTTAGTGGATCAGACGCTAGACACATAAGAGTGGACTAAATGAAGGTTGAATTTTGTATTGCATTTTAATCCAGGTTTTGACGATTTTTTAAAAATTTCCTGTCTCACTCAGTACTCAATTTATCTCCTCTTTTTTCAATGTGATACCCCTTAGATTTCCTGTCATTTTTATTCTATTTAGGTTCGAACGACTAAGTAATGATTTTCAGATTCCTATTCTCATCGCTTGCAATAAACAGGACCACGGTCTCGCAAAGAGTAGCCAGGTTAGATTTGCTGATTTTAGCGTGTGAACTGAAGAGCTTTTGCTGTGTTATTGAATCGCAGTGTTGTGGATACGCGTCGTGCGCTTACGAGCAAGAATTTCGAGCCGGGTGCCGAGCTTTTATCGGCTTCTTTAGGAATTACTAAAGCAATGATTGTGTTTCTCGGCTGCAAGGCCTTTTTAGAAGAGTTTTTTGGATTAGTATTTCCTGGTACATTTACAACTCTTTCTCGTAGTTCCAGTTTCAGGTAATACGCACTTCACTGGAAAAAGAAATTGGAATGATCAATAAGACACGTGCAGCGGCTTTAACTACAACTGACGGGTCATCATTCCGTCATACCCTCACAGACACGGGCGCGAATTTCTCGTGGGAAGATCTGCCGAAGTACGTGCTGATAGTCCAATTTTCATGAAGTACTCGGTGTTCAGAAGCCCCCCCCCCCCTCACACGTTTTTTTATGTACTGTATTCATTTTCAGGCCGGTGGAATTTGTCGAGTGTTGTGCTGTCGATGGTGCTTCAGTCGGTCTAGAAGGCATCAGGAGCTGGATTAAGATCTAGGGAATATTTGCAGCTTTTTATCTTTCTTGCTTTCTCATTGGGATTCCTTCAAAGAATCGGTTTAGTGATTATGGGAATAGCTAAATTTGTGGTTGTCATGTGGAAGTTGTGTGTGTGTTGTTTACCTTGCATAGCATAGTATTTATTTATAACGAGTTTTTCCCTGCTATCATTTTGTTTGCTGTCGTGATCTTCACCAGTTTTGAATCGCATTGCAGAATCTGATTATTTCTTCGGTTATAAAGGAGAGCAGTAGTTGTTGTCGTGAATCCGTATGTCATCCCTGCCGTCTGTAGAGGCAGTTTGGCCTAGGGCGAGAAGAATCCCTTGACAACCTAAGCAGTCTGTGTCAAATTAATTGTCGAATGGTGCGCTTGAGGATCGTGGCGGGATGCTGAGCATCATGGAAACTTGCAACTTCCCACATCGCATTCCGTGCACCATCCGACTGTTACTTTAGGACAAACACGACAACGAAACTTGGGGCCGCATTCATCATCGAGGTTACCCAGGGTAAACGTGTTAACATTTAGGAGCATGCGCCTAAACGACCACCGTTGGACGAGAGTCGTCAGCGACTGGACTCCGTGGAACGTAAAGCGCACGATCGACTCGATGGTCAGACTTCTTACGAAGTCCTTTAAAGAACGATATGATGCTCTTCTTGTCTCTCAAACGGACAGAACGCATTGGACTACCCTGGCACGTGAAGGGGAGAAATGGAAGGATTGCTGGCGCCCGCTCGGTATACCCGACGATCAACGGGAGTCAAGGTGATCAAGATAAAACGTGTTAACACCACTACTCAACCTCAGCGCGAACATAGTGCACGTTTACCATGGGTATCACTTAGGGATACGTTATACCCGACAATGAGACTTGGGGCGGCATACGTATGTAATTGAGATTACCCAGGGTAAACGTGTCAGCACCACATCAATCTACTCGTCGTTAGCACAGGCACTAGCACATTTACCCTGGGTAATCTCAATGTTGCACCCAGGTCTAAGAAGCATGACTGAGTTCCCCAGGTCGACGGGAGATTATTTCATGGAGGAATCGAAGAATCGCTGAGAAAAAAAAGAAAAAGTATGATTCGCTCTGACAAGTGACGTGAATAAAGCTTATTTTACCAGAGTGCTAAAAATACCAGTAAAACCATAATTTACGGGATTATTTACAACAGCTGTTGACGAGTTTGATGACGTCCTCAAAGGACACTTCAATAATTCTAAAATTCCATCACTGAATTCATTCGAAGCTCAATAATCGGGCGTAGTAAGGACATGCTGGTTCCATATTTATGTGGAGATGTTCATTTAATCTCGTGAGTTGAAGTGTCACAGTAAGGAGAATTCAGGAACTCGAAGTCTAGACATTTCCTGGGTGAAACTATTTGTGCAGGCAATTTATTCTATGACCAGAAAACTCCCTGTTCTCTGGGTTTTCTGGATTTATCTATTTGTATGGGTAATATGCTGCAGAGCGAGGTGCACTACTTACATATATGCCCTAATGTGGTGTTATTGTCAACCTAGTGTATTTCTTCACAATTTCTTGTAACATCTGCAGGTAATTTATATTTTATACATCGGCAATTTCTGCATAACTTCACCTGTAAGATTTTTTAATGAGTGAACTGTTGTTTTTAGGGAGAAGTGCATATTACTGTCAATTTTACCTGCAAACTCTGCCGAGTTCTGCAAAATTCCTTATTTTAAAAGAGAGTGAGACAGGCAGAGCATTTGTTTAGTTCTCAGCAAACCATGTACGATTAAATTTATCTATTTTTCCGTATTTATTACATTTTTGATAGCATTCAGACACATGTAACAAAAATCTCCAGGATAGGCTGACCTTTCACTCCTGTTCCTTATTCTGACGCTGGAATTGTCGCGCGTTGGCGTGGGCGTTCTAGTGGCTTCACCGGCCATCAGCCCCTGGTGATCCGCGCTTTTTCTCACGGGTGGGCTATTTTTATATCTGTAGCAGTTCATATTAGATTTGTACCAATTTTGAACTTTTTTTTGAAGTGAACATCTATAACCAGAATGTCATTCAGGATTTTTTCTTAGCATTAGCTGGTTCTGGTCTCTTGATTGGATATGAATTAAGTTTATTTCGCAAAAAAAAAAACTCCTGAATTAGATCTACGATTTATTCCAGGGTTGGTGAACGATCCTGGATTTTAAGAGCAGCGCGCTTGATTTCAAAACAATGCTTGCAAAGGCAGTATATCTTTTACTACGTTTGCCTGGTTGTTGCATAGAAATATTTATTTGTTTACAGAATTTGCAAACAATGCAGGGTGATGCATGGCTGGCTCAGTGAAGTTCGGAAATGTAGCCAATTTTTTCGGAAAAAAATTCTTGCAAATTGCTAATGAAAAATATCAAACTCTCTTTGCTATAGAGCCAACGCCTGCTAAAATAATCGTGTAATAATAGTAATAATAAATGTCTGTTAAAATAATTGAATAAAATTGGCTAGTTTAATGAATAATTTAGAGGCCCCTTCAAATATTCAACTATTCCGAAAACAAAAAACAGCGCAGTTCTCTACTTCCTCTCATCTACATACAAGCACTAGTCCCACCTCTTCTTACCATTCCAGTTTTTGACCTATTCGAATAACGAATATGTATATTTTATGAATTATCTGGTCAGCTCAACCTATGACCTAGGCCATGTGCAAGATTTCTGACACGTGTTTGGTTGGTGTAATACGTATGTGTCCTAACAAACCTGCCCTTGAGGAGTACTCACACCTGTTCAATTTTTCATTTGAGACACTAGATACCTACATGGTAACAGTTTGCACTCGTCCTTGTTCTCTTGCAACCAATCCGTGTTCTTGCATACATAATTTCTACTGTCCACTAGATCTTTTATCTTTTTCAAAAAAATCTCGATCTGCAGAAATTCGTTCTCTGGGCATGCTTTTCTCCTAAGGTAAATAAATCTTTTTCTAATGAACAAACAAGTTTTATGTATGTCTCGCACATAAATGTACGCCGGAATAGTAGACCGTACAAAAAATCGAGGAGGAAAAATCACTCAGAAGCTCCACAGGAGTAAGACTGGAATCGTACCACCACTTTTGAGTAAGATCGAGTTTCATTATTTTAGGGTTTTTTAGGGTTATCTAACAGAAGTTCTGCGCTTCTTACCGCACAATTTTGGGGTCCTTCAATAAAGTTTGTCAGGAATTGCTGGAGTAATTCTCATACAGCTGCCTGAGTTGCAGAATTCAATTTTTTTTCAATTTTTTTTTCAATTCAGAATTTTCCAAGATACATAGTAGTAGTAGAAATACGAGAAGAATTCCTAATTTGCGACTACTACGTATACTGTAAGCAGACGTTAGCACTAAATATATCTACGGACTTATAATATTTAAATCTATTTTTTTAGAATTTGTTCTCCAATGATCCAATGATTCTACCCAGTAACTACAAGGACAGCTGCGTGTCCAAGCTGTAACTTTTGAAGCATCCTGTACTACATGATATGCGGTAGCAATGAACTGATCCTGCAATATTCTGAATCCGTGCAAGGAAATGTGAACCTTCCACGGAATAACATATCACCTACGAGATTTCGATAATTAAAGGTTTTGTTGTGACGTTCACACCAATTCTAAATTGCAAGGTAAAGTTCGTAGCCCGGAATCCCCCATGATAGAGTAGAACACGTGTGCGTGTGTTGCGTTAGCTTACTCGTGGCTTAAGCAGTTTTTTTTTATTAATTCACTGTATTTTTCTCCACTACACGGACAAAGGCAGTAATTTCACCACCCCTCTGCACTAATGCATCTATTTAACAATGCTTTTATTTATTACCGGGTGAATATATGATATTTGCACTAAAAACTGCTTCGTGAAATGCACACGCCATTCATATTTTATATGTCGCGCCACGGTCTTTTGACCCGTTAACAACTCGGGTAGTTCCGGATCAGCTCTGCACCTTGACCAAATCTTGCGAATCTCTCTGAATTCAGCGGAACCAATGTATGAATGACCTGCGGATGTTCAGAAATAAACCTCCCTCCCGTCCTCCTTTGTATCCCTTCTAACACCAGAAAACCAACCCGAGCCTCGTACTTCAACATCAAATATCACAATTTTGTCAGTGGTTAGGGGACATATACTCCAAGAAGGTAGGCCTAGGATGGTATAAAGGGAGTAGCAAGGAATCTGGAGCTAGGACATAGGTAGTGTAGAGTGAGTGGGAGTGGTAAAGGAGGTGTACAACAGGCAAATATCGGAAAGCTTATTCGTGTGCATGGGAATACCACAAGGCTGTATCACAAAACCATTATCTTTCAACACGGTTGTGAATGCTTTCATAAGGGCAGTCTCAAAAAATTGGATAAAATCCTGCTTGTATTTGAACAGGGGAAGTTCACTACGAATTTATTTTATCCAGGCGACGTTGCCGCATTCGTGACGACAACAATGAAACTTTTAATATTTTCCGTAATATCCGCGGAAAAGAGTGGAATACTTTCTTTTGCTGCTGAAAGGGGAATTTTCTAGGACATACATGTGCGCTATGATCACATTCCTTCTAGAAGTGCGTATTTTCCATCTATTTTGCAACATTTCACGTTCACAACCCCATAAATTTACATGCGAAAACATTTGTTTCTAAAAATAGACTGCAACTAAATGTTAACAGTCCTGTTGATTGGTATGTTCGTCATGACAGATTACTGTGGAAAAATGGAAAGGAAATGATGATTTTGCTGGAGACGACACCGGCGCGTCAAAAAGTGTTGTTCGTGATCAGCATGTGAAACAGACTTTTTGCATTGTTTAAAACATTCTGGGATATACATCTACTAACGTATTCGTGCAGCAACCCTACAAAAATAATGCTGTTCGCAAAATAAGATGTTCGTGTTCGGCATGCGAAGCAGCCGTCGCTCCTTACATATTCTTAAGAGGAATTTCGTTCAAAGTTGTGCAGTAGTCCAATTAGATGAGTAATGGAATGAAACCCCAAGTAGGCAAAAGCAACTGAAAAATAGGCAAAAATTGCGATAAAAAAAGAATGGAGGCAAATGCGAGGAGAAACCTGTGGATATGGACCTGACTATCTTTGGCTAGATAATGTTTCTGAAACGGCATGCATCAGTGAGGTCGGCCGGGGTAGGTTTACCCTGAGTAATCTCAATGATACATCCAAAGCTGGGATTCGTGAAGCGCTATCCATACAAACAAACGATGACTAGCGTGATTGAGAGACACAAAAGTTGGTTTGCTAACCTGGTTTAGCTTGGTTTTACTTTCATGACTCCTAGCCTAGGTCCTGATTTTTCATCGACGGCAAGCGACCCATTTTGAACAAAGTAGAAGAAACAAAAAAAAAAAACGAAATTTTAGGAGAAAAACCAGTAAACCTTGGAGTTTCGCCAAGTGCAGAAAATCGCCCGAAAATTCATTAACATTTCCCAAAAAAAATTTGTTTTTAGAAATCATTTGCTCTAGGTTTATTAAGAACGACATTTGCTCAAGAAAAAAAAAGAAAAAAACTCAAGAAGTTCCCATCTTAGGCCGCATGCATCACTGAGGTCACCCAGAGTAAAAGTGAGGTTCAAAGTCACCACCCTCAAATTTTACCCATCGTTAACAGGGGTGTTATCGCGTTTACCCTGGGTTGTCTCAAAGATGCGTCCAAGCTCAAATTCTCAAAAGACCCTTTAGGATAGTTTTCCTTCCATAATTCTTATTTATACACTATTTTCCTAGCAATTTTCTTCCCAGTAGGGTCATTTCTCTTCTATGAAGACAAGAAAATTCCGACATTCTGTTTTATTTTTGTCTATGATTCCTGGATTCGCGTATACACGATTCAAAGAGCCTTCTGCAGTCATCTTCCAATTGAAATTCTTGTAATGCCGGCATTTCGTATTCTTAACAGCTATTTCGCCTGCATTTCCTCCGGTGTTTGCTTCTTTTCGAAAGCTCTCATTAGTCCAAGTAGTAATTTTTGAACTGGTAGACGAATTTTCCTTGGAGAGTTCTTTTCAGGCTTAGGCAGAAAATTGCAATGTATAAAATTGCAGAAAAGCATTTCAGGCGGCAGCAGATGAGAAGCGTTCCAATCAAATTTTTATGAACCTTCAATTGAGTTTCTCACGAATCGAACAATAGCGTGCACTATATCCGGAACCCTTCCTCACTATCCTTAGACGCAAACGTCCCATCATAACTGTTCAGGCTCGCTAAAAATTACTTTTTTCTCAGTGGTTTTTTAAGCGCTTCCTATGAATTGGTATTTACGACACGCATCAGCGAGTTTTGACGAATTGAGATGAGTCGGGTTGTTTTGACGGGGCCAATAGAGAGAAGCGCTTTGATACCGTGAACCTACATGGTTGATGCCTGTGACCAGAGTCAACTCTTCCATTATAACAAATTTTAGCTGCGTAATTCAGAGAATTTTGAATCCTTACACTGACCGACTCGCCGAACCAGCAGTTACGTACGCGTGAGCATGTAGCGTTACGGGTTTCGGAAACAATCAGCTAATTCGAATACTTTAGGAAAAGAATTTCTCAATAGGCCGAATTGCAACATGTCAGACGACTTTATGGTTGAAAAGCTTTCATTTTGCTGCGAGTAAATGGGCCATATTATATCCCTATTTCATCTAGAACAAGGTTTTAAACCGTGCTCTTCCTCCCATGATAATCGTTTCTTCAAAAGTGCTGCTGTGTTGTTGCGTGTACATTTCTACGCAAAAGGAAATGAAAGGAACTACAATTTTAAGAATTCGGAAGTATCCGAAGTGAAAAGTCGCGCAAGGTTAGAATGAATTTTTGTTTAATAGAGCCGTTGTGAGATAATGATCACTCGAAAGGAAGCGTGAGAGAGGAGACCTAATAACATCGCATCCAGAGCGGCCAGATTTGGCAGCATATTACAGGGTGGTCCACATGAAATGTGACGCAAAAATCATCAACGGCTTTGCACAAGTGAATTCAAATGAGTGATATTTAGTTTTATTCAACTGACAAGGAGATTTTGCATAAGGTCTTACAAGTCCGATTCACAATGCTTTGATTTCAATACGAACATCCAAACTTTTCCAGAAATTTTTGAGGATGCACGCAGCTATTTCTGCGACCATTTTCGTTCCATGCCCCTTCAAGTGACATGCGCTTAAAATAGCATACTTTTTGCTCCAAGGTAGGCCAGTTGGCAAAATCCGTAAGATTGAGATCGGACTAGTTTGATGGCCAAATATCCTTCGTCCAGAAACCCGGAAGATTGGTCTCACTCCCCTTCATTGCCCCGTGGGCTGGTACCCGTTTTTGTAAGAAGGTCCAGCCCTTGTTATCAGTGTTTTGTTTAGCCCAAGGGATGACCACATCTTCCAAAGAGAAAAGGGTTTTCTGTAGCCTGTCACACTTTCATGTGGACCCACGCTGTAGGTTGGTCCAAAAGTCTTGCATCAAGATCTATCTCTAGATCCACATTTTCTTTGCCTGAAGCACAAGTTCTTCAGCAATATGTAGAATGTGGTAGAGTGCTCTATTACCTCTCGACTATAAAAAGTTGGCGGACCAGTTTTAGTGCGATTATTCTGTCAAGGATTCTGCATTGATATCATTCCCACCTTCTCACATATTAAAGTTTTTACCTAGCCGTATTAAATCTCAGGTCAAATCTAGTAAGGTAGTTCCAATCAGATATGGTTGTGCCTCGGCTGAGTGAATCTACGCTAGCATAACTTGGCTGAATGGATCTAAGACGACAAAATTCAACCATTCTGGATATGCTGGTTTGATGCCTGTAGTCGAATATTGATTTATAATAATCACTCATAAAGAGGAAATGCTATATATTGGTGGCTTTCAGAGGGAAGGGGGGGGGGGGGGAACCGAAACAAAAACTTGGATTTCTTCTAAAAAATATGGACCCGCTGGAAATTTCAATATGAGTCTCATTCAAGATCATCTCCCTTCCTGGCAAAAGATAAAGGTAGAACTTGAAAGCAGTGTGTGAATGCCCCTTAACAGCTTTTATGATGATTCTTATTAACAGCTTTTATGATAATTCTTATTATATGTAGTGTCTCTGAGCTTTCCATCTAATTCCGTTTGAATCAATAGCGAGAAGATAGAGGTCTTTTTTCTGGGTAAGAATGGCACTTCAAAGATTCGCCTGAAATAAATCTCGTCGGGGATTGGCTTACTAGCGTGATTCATAGTACCATTGAACACCAAGATGTTATGGGCAGCATATTCCAATTCTATGAGCCAGTGTAGGCTCGAGAGCGTGTACTGCGGCCACGGCTATCTTCAGCTTATTCATGAAAATCAGGTAAAACTGGCTCAATGTGTTTAGGATATTGCGATTTACAAGCAATTGTCTAGATTTACGTGAATTTCAAAAGGTTATTTTTTTGTCAAGTATGTCTGGTAAAACATATCCCACCCTCAGGAGCATTTATCCCTGTGGGATATTTATCCCCTCTTTCACTCGTCTTTGTCACAAATAGCTTTGCAAAAGCAACACTGAGGCTAGTGGGGAGAAAAAGTGCATGAGAGCAAGGCCTATTGTCACCCACATCCGAATCCTCCAATAACGGCCCTAGCTGGTGATCATGGTGGATATTGCGAGCGCCTCAGTGATATATCGTTATGGGAGATTGGGATTCCAGAGGGTGTTGACGCCATTCGAATATTTTCTAGGGAAAATGCTCATGTTCTTCTTTCAATTTTTTAGCTATTTTTTCTGAAATGCGAATTTTGTTGGAATTAGCGCTGTTGTTGATCAACTTCTTACTTGGATGGATTATTGAGACTAACCCTGGTAAACTTGCTGGTGACCGTGTTAACGTTGGATAGCTTTATGGGTGTCGACAAGCTTACCCTGGGTAAACAACATGCGGTAAATACGTAAATGCTGGATAGTTGACAGCAGAGCCTATCGTTTTTTTCCTTTTTATTACCATTTGTTTCAACATCATTTGCTTTGTAATCATTGTTGTTTATTTCATTTCTATTTACTTCTTTTTTCTCGAATTTCTATTTTTTTATTTGAATATATGTACTTAATGCGGTGCCAATTAAAACAAATCAAAGGCAGATATATTGGATATCAATAGAAAATCCACCATCTCCTCTCAGCACGGTCTCTTTTTCCGTATTATTTGGGAAATTTCGAATTTTGAGCAGAGGCACAATGTAAGTTTCTGTCGGTAGATCATGAGTTTCCGGTTTTAAAAATATTTTTCCATTAATTATCACTACTGCTAATGCTATGTATTGCTTTCTGTGTTCATGGATCCAGCTGTGCGGGACAGTTTCTCGTAGAAAAAAAAAAAGAAAAATTCCGTAATTCTTCCCATTATGTACTGCCGTTTTTTCCCTATGGTATTTTTCCCTTATTTTTCCCTCCGTTTTCCCCGTTTTTCCCTTCCCGGAATAGAATCTCTAACGTTCCACCACCTGCTTGTCCTGAACGGCTTTGAAAGGTACTATCCTTTGAAATTTGCTAGATGCTGTTGAGGAGAAGGGCAAAAAGTGCATTCTGCGATCTTTGAGCGTCGTACTCTAAAGCTACTGCACTACGAGAAGTAATCGTAGATAAGAGAGATTGAGAAAGCACTATCAAATAGAAGTCCCTATGTACCTGAAATGCCCTCCTTTATAGGGTAATTTTTGATAGGGTGTTTATGCGATTTTCTGCATGTTTGTGCATCCGATATGCGTATGACGTATGCATATATTTTTTCATATAATTTTTTATTGTCAACATTTTATTTTTATTTACTCACAGTGCGCGACTGATAACAAGAAAACTCATAGCTATTTAAATGATACATCCAATAAATGATAAGAATGGCAGAAATTTTCCTAGTTTTTCCCCTCAAAATTATGTTATGCAATTTAATACCCACGTTTTTATGGCCTCAGTGCTCGCGGAACCTTTCAACATTTTACTGGCTTAAATGTTATGGTTACATACCTGATGAGTAATTTTGGATAAAATGTTGATCCAATTCCCATTTCATATTCGGGAACTCTTTTATTTGTTGCAGCGCTTGTCGTGACAAAATATTATTTATAATAGGGCGCGTAAATACACTGAAGTTGATTCTGTATCCATGTTATGCCCTAACCATTAGATATGTTTAGTGGTACTTTACTTGACCGTATTCAGTTAATGGATGCTAAGCACAAGCTATAAGGAAGTATCATAGTTAATATTTATGTAGGTGCACTTGTAACCAGGCTTCTCTATACCACAATAGTAGATTTAGAATTCATTTGATTGGTTAAAGTTCTTCCTGGAAAGGTTGAGATAGATTTAATAAGCCTGCATGAGAACAACAATCACAAGTAAAGCTTAGTGGCATAGTATTTTTTAGAAATTTCTTTTTTTCTTTTTTTTTAGAAAATTCAAAATAGTATTCTTTTAAATTCTATTTGTCTCATTCCTATTTATTTATTTATTTAATTATTTATTTATTTATTCTTTTATTGTTACATGCACATGAACGCATGTGATAAGACAACAATACCCTTTTTGAGAATATTTTCCGAGCAAGATCTGTCTCACCTCATAGCTATTTACAAATTCGAATTTCTCAGCCTGCCATTTCACTCCTACTTCCTCAACGCCCCTTCTTTAGCCACGCCCATTCCACATCCAGAGGGTTAAATGTGAGCTCCAGTGACATATGCGTGCGTATTTAGTCATTTTCATTTTTTTCACCTTTGAGAAATACTGACCCACCGGATTAAAGAAGTTCTTTTGACCATTTGTCTCAACTTTTGGGTCATTTCCAGAGAGATATGGTCTACGGCAGCATTGTCTATCTTCCTAAGGATAATGCTTCCAGCCATAAAATTTTTCTCTGTGCTTATGCTGAGCCTTCTTAATTCTTCCCAATGGATTCCATACGTGGAGTGTAACTTACAGTTTAAGAGGAGGTCTATACAGAGTTGATAGCCATAAAGATTCCTCCGCTAATTTTTAAAAACCAATCTTGAGTGAATTGTTAAACTGTATGTAATATAGTAGAGCCACCTGGATAAGTCCAGTATTTGGCCCTTGAATAGGCAGGCGGTCAAGGCGTACGCTGCGACGCGACCGCACCGCATGTACATGCTTCATAGATCCATATAGCCCCCTCAAATTCGAGGCATTGAATGATATGGTGGTGGCCAATAGCCGCTCTGCCGGCCCCTTTAGCATTCACTCGTCCCAACCAAGCATAGAAAACTTGTCTATTTCTCCGCAGCGTCACTCGTACCTTTGAAGATTGCAGCCGCAATGCGCACATGAATTGACCAATCATAGCTCAGCAGCGTACCTCTTGTCACGCAGCACATTGAATAAGTCTTTTTCAACTAGAAAATAGGTATTTATCAAAGAAATGATAATTTTTTTCGCGTTGAATATTCAGCTATGTTATGTTTATCTAATAATTTCGTAATTTGTAGTAATTACTTTAGCAATAATTACTACAAATTATTTTGGTTATAATTAGTGGGTGATGAGAAGATAAAATGGATCTATTCTTTGCTTGCTATTGTCTGTCTCAAATGCGACGACAGCTGAGCATCCTTGGGGAAAACCTGCTTTTCTTTAACTCCTCTCCAATTGCTGCACATTTTCATACCATCTTTCTCTCTCTGCTGTCATCCCAACTATCGTTCCTCTTGAAACGGACCATGGATAAGGTAACTGTGCAGTTTTGCAGTGTAGAAGCAATCCTAGTAGTTACTACTACCTATTCAACCATACTTTCTCATGAATTTCTCGAGATATCTGTATTGCTGAAAGCTTTTATAAGTATCGTGCGTGTAAGCATAGGCATGGAAATGTGCATACTCTGGCTGGGGAAAACAATTCCTAATGACAAGAAGGATAGTCTATTCTTACCCTTTAACGACTCTTTTGCCTCCTTGTAGCCTTATTGTCCCTTTTTGCAGACTTCTGGATACTCTGGATATTCTAGACTAGGCTTTTCAAACATCCGTAACCCGAAACCTCCTTGAAAAAAGTCCATTTAGTCAAATTGTTCACTGCGGGCCTGACATCAATGTTGCGTACGTAGCACATCGTTCACATCCAGGACTAGATTTACTAACCTTAGATGTAAAGTCACTGAGAGAGTCTGAGAGGTGTCGTTGTAGTAAATGTAATAAACAAACAAATAATTGTTTGAAATTATAAAAACAAAAAGAAAAAGCTAAAAGGAAAAAGAAATCAAGGAAAGGCTCCGTTTCGTTCCCTCTCTTTGACCGGGAAAAGGTAAATAAAGTAAGCAACCTAAGTAATACTTGGCTGGCTTTGAGAAGCGCTTCAGTTCCATGTGTCTCTTGATTTTGGTGCAACATTAATTTTCATTGAATCATAGTCCATTCATCGGGTAGTGATCATCTCAGGCACTTTTCCTGGGTCCTCCACCATCAAGCACCGGGAAGGCCGAACCACCTTACGCGCCTTCTCGGTATAAGGTATGCGGCTGGCTGGTCTCGTTCCGCGGGGTTTTTCCATTCTCACTTGAAAATTGGTAGTAGCCGAAGAATCACAGGTAGGGTCACACAGGAAATCAGCAGCAGTGAGAAAGGGGTAGCATTCTCTTGCTGCTACTCCGTACATAACAAAAACTTCCTTATGACCCCATTATACGCTTCCATACATAATTGGCGCCGGGGTCGTTACTTACGTCAACTGTCACAAGTCTGTTTTGCAAAACAATCAGTCTTGGTTAAATGCAATTTTCTACTGCACATTGAAGGAAGAAAAAACTGTCAATGAGCGAAATGGTGACGTTTTCTTTTAGCAATAATAACATAAAAATTTTCAGAATGAATATGAAGGCGTAAAGTTGATTATAAAAAGAGGAGCTACATATTCTCACACAGGCTTTCCTCGTATTATTGCTGACTGGTACCTACAGTGTGCGGCAAAAGTATTGTCCGCTTTGTATGAAACATGAATTATATGGAAAATCGAAGTTAGATAAAAGCTATTATAGATTGGAACCGTTCTGTTGCTCAGGATCTTGAGGAAAATATAAAGACGAAAGACCTACGTATTTATCTAGTTTTATACCTATTTTCATAAATCATCGTAGTGGAAAACGAACGAAGGTTTCAGTACCACCCTGCAGGTAGTCATCTTTAGCTTGATCCAAGACGTCTACCACGATGATTTTATGGAGTCGGAACAGTGGGTAGAAATTGTGCATGTTTTACACTTCACAGCAGTATTAATGTAGCATAGCAGTCCCTCTTGTATCTGTGACGAATTCACCATTTTTCCTATTTTTGTTAACGGCGCAGAGGAGTTCCCTATCATCCTCGTCGCCTCTAGCGTTAGAAACACCACTTCACCGCCGAAGCGATATTCTGGAAAATCGTATTGATCTACGCATCAATTACTCGTTCAGTGGTGGACCGTTCTTCTCCTGACAAGATATTTCTCCAGCTTACAGCGTTAAGAGGGCAAAGGGGTGTTGCTACGGAAAATGATCCTCGACTCCTTCAGTTCGAAGTAGTGGCCGCCTTACTGCTTCGATTTCGAACCGTTCGAAAGCACCATATGGGCACTTCGAAGATGCAAACATGTACTACACTTCACTACAATGTGGACTTGTGGTTGGGTTATTTAAAAGCATTAAAGGATGAATGCGACGACGATGTCTGCGGCGCATCCCTTGCGTCGTCCCTCTTGGTTTTCGGGAAGCCACTTTCAAGAATGGAGACAGAATCTAGAGGGCATAGTCCCGTCTTGTTTGCTACATTGTTTTCTGCATGTTATGGAGAAAAGTGCTCTCATCTATGCCAAATACCGATGTTTTCGAAAGCAATTTCAAGCGGACAATACTTTCGCACCCTGTATGTCTCTTCTCAGTATCTACTATTTTTATTGCTCTTTTGATATTTTTAACCCATTGCAGACTACGTGATGCACATGGTGCATCACGATCTCACGTTCCCGTATAATCATTTGATGGACATATATGTACTGCTTCACGTTGCGTATTTATGTTGGAATTACACTTTTCTCTAACGACGGGTTTCCAGAGCATTATTAAACACAGAAAATTACGAGTCATACTGGACCGACTGAAGCATAAACATTAATTGGCCACCCATGCAAGGATTGCTCGGTCCGCAATGTGTTAAGAAATTTCTAACGAATATACAGATTTTTTTTCGGAAATTCTGGAACCTGATTCCATAAAAATGTTGGACTACCAGAGTTTCCTTCGTCAAACAATGATAGAGGATGAAATAATCCATTCTCATCTCCTTTCTCAGACATGTGTAAGGATACAGTCTAAGTTCATTTTCATGTACTATGGTGCAGCTTCTATGTATGTCTTCGGCTAGTACTTCAGTAGGTACAGGTTTCCGTGGTGATTTAATCTAATGAAAGACTGTCCAAGCACTTGGATAGTCCTCTTAGGTGAAAGATACATATGCCTCTATTTTACACGGATGCCTTTGTCGTGGACGAAGCTCGAAGAACTTTGCTTATGAAGGGAACCCTCTCAAAATTGAAACCAACCCAGCAGTTTTCAACTGAATTCAAGAGAGAGGTATTGGCGCACTCATGGAAGCGGGCCACAATTACTGAAAGGTGCTGCTAGAGCTCGTTCCAGCAAGGCTTCTTCTTAACAAGTTTTCCTCCCTCGCCCGTACATTTCAATCAGTTTTTATTGTTTCTTATCGCTGCCATATAAATCATGCCAGCCATTACCCGTGACATATACGCCGCTGAGGGAGTGCGCTGGGGGTTGAACATTCGTAAACATTACCTAGAACCGCGGTAAATTTTACTTCCTATCAGACAGTTACCAGGCTCCGTAATCAAAATACTTTATCCACTCGGATAAAGACGCTCTAGCGGGTATGCTACAGTGGTTTCCAGAATCTGCTATACAAGAAAAACATATCCGTGGATATGCGAATCTACTCGTTCTACTGCAGGTTATCTTTATCCGGTCGATTTCCACATTTCGTGTTGTCTCTCGCCAGGACACCGCACTTGCTCCAAAAAACGAGCACGTGCATGGATGAGTTATATTAGTTAGCTGGACAAGATTCAATGGGAATGGATACATACCCGCTGTGCTTTACCTCACGGCTAAATGTTTATTTATTTATTTATTTATTTATTTATTTATTCAAAGACGTGAGAAAAGTTCAATCTATGTACAATGCCTTCATAATCAGTAATCACAATAAGTTTGCAGCAGTATGTACAGCAGAAAGCCGCACTTTCGCATAAATACAAAGTAACCTACATTATCAGTATGAACTATTAATAGCAGGGCCACCAGATGTTAGGAAACCTCTGAAAACACGAACCTTTTTACCAACAATTACTGGAAAAGTGCTGGTGGAACACATTGGATACGTGTCCAGATACTTGAAATTCTGATACGTGAGTCTTACCATATTCTAGTCGTTGTTCGACTCATTTAAGGTTTATCAAGGCGAAAAGACCGATAACCAGGATAAAATGTAGGTCATACATACCATGGATTGCAAGATTGCTCACCCTCGTTGCCAGGTCACCGCGCTGGTTTTTGTCCTTTTCAATTTGTCCTTCTGGGCGTCCGCTTGGTTTATCTTAGAAAGCGCTGCACGATTTCTTCCGTTTCGATCCTGGATATCCTCTTTTATGATGTAAAGCCCTTCCAGATTGCTGTTGAGTACATCTTCCGGCTTTTTTGGAGATTGTCATTTTTCGGCAATTCCCTCACCCGGATCGTGATGTGCTGCTGGTTTCTTTTTGAAGCATTCCCATATATTCCTCCTTTCAACTACTTTTCCTAATATATTTCCGAAAGAAGAGAATAATCCTGAGTGAAAACTAACCCGAAGCGCCACCAACGTCATTGCCACTCCTCTGGACCCTGCTGTTCCTCTCCGCAACCCTGCAGGACCTCCCCCTCAGCGACATGACTTCTAATCTCATTGGACACCATGAGCTTTATTCGCTATGCACATACGCGCAGTCTCATTGCACCATTTATGACATACATTATGAAAATGAGCTGCTCCATTACCGTGACGCTGAGATCTCATCGTTGTGGGCGTGAGAAGCTGCTCGCCCCCAAGGACAATGGACTCTCCAGTTCCGGCGCCATTGCTGGTTGTGTCGCTTCATCCGGAAGTCTCGTTTTTTCTTTCTGGAATAGAACCATTCATTTAAAAGGCAGTACTCAAGATCTTTGGGTTTGAGAAGATTTAGTCTGGGAAACTCGTTTGCTTACCTTAGGTAATAAGTTTATACTTTTGGTTACCTATCCAGTATTCGTCCAGGAATTGAGACGGATTGATGAGAATTCTAGTAAATTGGTTAACAGGGTATACTTTATAATATGTACTCAGAGCGACCGTTGATTAGAGACCAGGGGCTGCATGCATCATTGAGATTACCCAAGATAAGCGTGATGACACCGCACAATTTTATCCATTGTTAACGCAGCTGTCACCACGGGTAATCTCAATGATGCATCCAGGCGCAGATACTGCCCTTGCGTTTTTAACTACTCTACCTTCACATTTTCTTCCCAAGATTTTCAGGAAATTTCACAATTCTCTCTTCCAGTCTTCAGACTATCTCATATGCATCCTAAGTGCATCGCTCTGTACCTAATTGTAAGGTGGGGTGATGGAATACAAGGATATCTGCCTTATTTTAGCCACAATAAATTGCATAATTAAGTATTATAGTTTGTACGCTTCCTTGAACATTTGGCAACTAAGCCATATATAGTGGGCGTCGATGGCGGTGACCCGTCTGCGGCCTCGACAAGGACGCCGCGCGACCGCGACGCTCACTCTAGAATCGTCGCCGCAGTGGCGTGTCTGGGTTTTCTTGATAGTTGTTCATCACATTTGATGATAACTAATAGGAAAACTAACTGACTATGAAGAAAACCCCATAATTTGATGTCCCGGAGAGGATTCTCGCACAAGATCATCAAATTGCGAAGAAATGCGTCTGAGAGTAGCACTCCGATGGTTGACGACAACGATTCCGGCGCGTGCGGCGCGGTTGCGCGGCGTCCTTGTCGAGGCCGTGGATGGGTCACCGCCATCGATGCGCACTGTATCCACTGAAGTTCTTTTTAAAATTCGGATGATTTTATAAAATCGTAATATCAATTGCTAGCAGATTCACCTTTAATATTACCTATTTTGAGCGGGTGGAATCCAAAAATATTTTTTCAACGTGCGAAAATCACATCAGCATAAGAAATCGGTATGCGGTCAAGACGTACATACGTCGCGACGCGACCGCGCCGCACACGCATGCTTCTTAAATCCAGGTTCTTCCTTCAAAGTCGACGCATTCAATGACACCGGTGTACACCTCCTCACACTTTTCAGCTCCGATCACACCAATCACAGCTCAGCAGCGTACGTCTTGTCACACTGCCTAAGAACTCCCCATCAAATGAAAATGAGAGACAAAAAAGCTAGAAAATCGTGGAGAAGTGTCTGGCAATCACGGCAAGACACTTTTTTTCAGTGTCTACGATTCGTGCTTCGTGTTAAAGTACAGCTGTCGACAGATGTAAATCCAATACATTCCAGGAACTGGACGTGGCATCAGCTGCCGTAATTTAAAGGGTTTTCCAACGCGGGGCATTATTTATTATGATTTATTTATAAGTTGAATAAAAGTGCAAAGAAGCTATTAATAATTGCTTTGAGTCACTCTATGGCTCTTGCACTCTTTGCACTTTTTTGCTCGTCACTCAGGCGGTGGAAGTCATCTCTGATTCCGGATTTCCTGGAAAATATCCATTGTTCCTCTAAATTTTACAGGTTATGCGCTAGTAGAACTAGGAAAAAAGACGGAAAAGCGAAAAAGATGGCACCTGGGTTGATAAGATAGGTGCTACAAATGGAGTACTATCATTGTACGACATGATTCCAGCATCCACTCATATATTGACATTTAATGCTGTCAATAACTAGTTGATACTAACAAACAATTACTAGTAGTGAGTGATTCAATTCTGTTCCAAATCAATGCTTTACCAGTTGAATGTGCAGCTGAGCAATTATGTCTCGAAAATGCCTTGCAGAATCGACTTCAGTTAGTCGTACCGCGGTAGATTGGTAGCTCTCCATTCAGTTTTTTTCATCTTTAGGAGGACTAACCACGTCCAGGGAATTAACAGGAGCTAGCCTAAAATTGCATCAAAATAGCCAAATTAGAAGGAACTATGTTAATTACTAGTTAAGCGGTCTTGTCTGGCTAATTCTGATTTCTCTGGCGATAAGTACTCTTATCCGTGAACTTTCCAGGTAGTAAGTCCTATGCTTCCTCCTTGTAAACCTGGGCATTTATATATCAATATTCCCAGGTAGATTGTTACCCACCTACTCTTCTGAATAGGAAGAGTTTTCTGAGTTAAAATGAGCATACTCCGTTTGAGAGATTGCTTCGATTAGGCTCCGCTATGATAAGTAAAGGCAGGTACGAATAGGATGTAGCCAAACATACGCCTTTCTTCCCGGGAAATTCGTACATCCCGGATAAGTGGGAAGCTTGCATACTTCCCGGGAATGTTCGTGGATCCCACCACAGATTCTTCCCCTCCACCAGTGTTTTTCTTTCAAAGAATAAGAATTTCTGCATATTCGCCATCTAGGTAACTTCCCATTTGAAATAAACAGAGTTACTCGCTTACCTGTTTACATGCTTGTTTATTTATTTATTCACTTGTTTGTATCGAGCACCCCAAAATGTGCCAGTAAACAACTAGTAAAGAGAAGACTTGGATCCAAACTTATATAGTCACATTATTTAGTAGTTGGCCGATACATACTTCCCCTCTCACGGATGTAGGAAACCTTCATGGATATCATAATAACTGGATGACCAAGGGCTAGAGACAGTACAAAACCCCAAAACCAGCTGTACTATCGCATTTGAAACTTGCTCGACCTAAAGCTTGTTGACAACTTGCCTTAGAGTTTTCTTGTCGCCAAGTTGTCGTGTAAACGCTTGCCGACAACTTGCAGAGCCAACAGCCCACAACATCATTTATTCATCAATTCATGTGTACGTGGGAATTCACGTTGAGGGTCAAATCACAACAAGAAAAATGTGAAGCACTAACACTACGCGAATCCGGGGATGTCGAAAGAACACAAAAATTCATGGAAATTCATGAACAATGGAATGAACTAACTCTTCGAAGGACATCTCCACAAGTCTCTTGAACTCACCAAGCTTTGAATCGAGGAGGTTTCAGATGCTATCAGGCTCGTTCTGGGGATTCTCAGTTGTAGGAGGGGACCCCCCCGGCTTTGATGGTTTGATTACTGTCGCCTACCTTCAAAGCCTCACCCTCGAGTTTGCTGCACTATCTCTTCGGCTATCCAACTGCTACTATTGTATAGTGAAGGTGAGCCATTGGCTTAGTTTAGCCTATTTCTGGATTTCCTGAAAAATTGATTAAGTGCGAATCCCGTCAGTTCCCTGTATTATCCGGGGAATGTTGGGTTCTCGTGAAATCCTTATTAGGATTCACGGTGACGCCTGCCTCAGATTGTTCTTTGTGTCACAACCGCAAAACATCATTTTCAAACCTGAAAATTATGAATCTGCCTCGGTAAAACTAACTTGACAAAGAGCTTTGTCGTGTCCCACAGCGTTATCCACAGAGGCTGGCTGCTTTTCTCTGCCATTTCATGAAAATATGTAGTTCTATAAACAGCACCCATGCACAAAAAGAATATCCTTTTTGTGCGTGACAGTCGTTTATGGAAGCCTATATATTGTAGCGCAGGTAATTCTGTGGAAATAGAATTTGACGTTACAGTGCAGACATGGGGTTTGTTTCCTGCTTTCAGAATATAAATACTACGTACAATATTAAGGTTACTAAGGTTATTAAGGTTATTATTGAGGTAGATTTCAGGGAAATTGGATTGCCCGTCTGCCAGGAGTTAGGAGTAGTCTCCTATCAAGATTTCATACTCGTTTCATTACGATTCTGCAGTATTCAACGGCCAGTGCTCTAATTTTCGGATTTTTGCTTTTTGCTGGAACTTACCATAATAGGGTTGTTTGTATAGGTGTTGAACACTAACATTTTACCCATTTTATGCCGTATCCTGGTTTTTGTGGGGTTACTGTAGGATTACTGCATGCAACCGGGAGAAGTTGTCGATTTCTTTAGGAAAATTGCAGCATCATGCAAGGTTTAGTTAGTTTTTCGGATCTACGTCTAAAAATGCTCCTCTCTCCAGAATTCGGAACGGTCCTGTAAGTTTCCCAATCTGCAGTAATTCTATAGTAACGATAAAAGTATGCAGCTGCGATAGAAAAGAATACAATGTTTGTGTTCATTACCTCAAATATCTACTATACTAATAATATTAAATGAATATATAAATTTTAATATAATACTAAATACCTACTATCAAGAATTACGGAGAAAGAAAAAAATTGGCCAAAATTTCTGGGCCACAGCCATGGCCACGGCTCTGGAATAAGGCGGACGTTTGTCCCGGATTCAAAGGAGCTTTCCCACCCTATGATCTGTCCGTGATATCCTAGTTTCTTTTCAAAATTATAATGCTTCACTGTGGCGTAACTTATACTAGGTGCGTGCGTCAGTCGCGCGTCAGACGCACGCATCCAGTTGCAGAGGATTTTTCATGAAGACTGGTCAACGTAGCATGTATCCCCTAAGTGAAATGAAGGCGCGGTCGTCGCGAGGCCACAAGCGTGCGCGTCTGAGCTGCGTGGCGATTGGGCTAATTTCCATCATATAGACGCGCGCGCGTCAATCGCACGCGGCTTGTATAAATTGCCCTTATGTCATGCTTGTACCCGTGATGGGAATATAACAACAAATATAAATGAATAAATGAAAAGAATAAAAGAAATGAAAAATAAAAACAATATATATATATATTTATATATAATGAAAAAAATATCCTGAATGTTTTCATTCCAATGATCACCTGAAAAGATATATATCCTGAAGGTTTTCACTGATTTTCTTGTGAAAGTTCAAAGCAGAGCCACATTTAGTCCAGTTATTAGTCCGAATTTTGACCTACGCTCTTGTAGCGCAAAGGTGAGAAGCTTGGGCCAAGCTCTATAGTTCAGTTCTTCGGCGAGCCTTGGGGATTCCTGAATCCCCTAGGCTGAAGACGCAGGCCAGGATTAATGTTTTTTGAAAATCGCCTTGAACCTATAGAAACCTTTAATTCAAGAAATTTTCCGGTTTAACCAAGCAAGATCAACTTTTTTGGCAGAAATTTCTTCACCTAGTTAAATTCCGCTCTCCTCCTAACGTCACCTGAATTCTCAAACTCCACCTTCTAATAATTCATGATATAGCTCAGCACTTCTCGTCGTTGAGAATTCAAATGCGACAGTGTTGGCAATCCATGGCTACACCGTCAGGATATTAGCCGTTCTTACAATTAGCTACGAACCTATATCGAGAGACATTAACCTTTCATGTTCAATTTAGCGCTGACGAATGTTATGTGAAAATTTACAGCTTTGCCGTGATGTTCTTAGAGATGACGTACACTTACCTTTTTCTGGAAATTCATTCTTCTGTACCTCCTTATTTCAGCTGGCTTCCAAAGACAGTCTTTCCAAAATTCAGTGTGATTATTCGCTTTCATGTCGTCATGGTACTTGTACCAGGTTATGCGTAGATTATTCTAGCATGCCTTCCGACCTGTTTGTGGTTGTCGATTTTGAAAATTAGTTTTTAATCATTCAGGAGAGGTTGTGTAATTACAAGTGAGCAAACAAAAATGTTTGTTGAAGTTTTTTACTGTCGTTGTACTAGGCCTAAAAATTTCCTCATTGCTTGACCCCTAGGGAGTTTATTCAGAACAGACACCGAAGGTTTGGACCCGTCTACACGCGCCGCAGCTCGACCCTCTGACTGTCTGCGCATCCGCATATTCCGTCTTATCTCCTCGATCACATATTTGGTCGACAATGTGGTGTGCAGAGCTAACCCCTCAAATTCTCCTGAGCCTGGATACATCGTTGAGATTACCCATGGTAATCATGGTGACGCTTGTGACGAAGATGGGCAAGTTTGTGAGGTGTTAGAAAGTTTACCTTGGGTAATCTCAATGATACATGTGGTCCCTGATTCTGGATTGTCTACCCTGATGGCTCAGAGTCAGCATTCAATGCCTTTTTGGTTGGTGGTGGAACTTTGAAAAATATTTTCCATGTTGAGTTAGCTATGCGATTCGCAAGTGGGATAATTTTCCTCCAACTGGCTCCCAATTTTGGATTTGTGGACAACTCTCTTGTGCGAGTGTTTTTGAAAACTCTCGTTCGAATTTTGTAAACTCTATAAATGTGCAATCTCTACTGAGTGTAGAACTCACTCCAAATGAAAATATAATTCTTCTGCTGAACCGTGAACGTTCAATGGTCGTTACTTTAGGTGTGTATACTTCCTTCATGACCTTGTTGAGAAGTTTACTCAGTAATGCCAATTCGGAATAGATCAACTAATGAAGCTCAGGAAACGGCCGAAATCACACTGTTCAGGATATTCGCCCCCTCTTCCCCTCTCTTTGCAACGCAATTTTGCACCATTTCTACTGAGCATTCTATTGCTAGTGGTTAATTCTGCGTCTAGAAATGAAATGGGGACTCAATGAAGTGCAACGTTGCAAGACGCTGAACACGCAATTCGCAGTGGGACAACAGTGGAACACTTAATTTTGAGACAGATACTAAGAGCAACATCACAGGCACCAAAACCAATGCACCTCTCTGAAGGAGCAGTCATCTCCTAGAAAGGATTTTGCCTCCACAGCAAAATCGGAATCAAATGTTGCTATGGGCAGGATTCGCCAATGTTGTCTGGACACCGTCATTCTCTTTTAGGTGAAAATCATATGCAAATGCCACTATAATTTTAGTGGCAGGAAGAAATGGGTTTGCCCTTAGGTATTGCAGAGGAGAGTATTGATATTTCATCAGAATGGTGCGCAGCTCCATGGAGTTTACGCAATACTGCATCGGAGAAAACTGTTTGGTCATTATTACCTTGGACATCTACCTGGTAGCTGTCCAAACCCGCAAATTAACAAAAATTTACAGGAAGTGCTGGCTGTAGTGCTAGCAGTCCGGAATATTGAGGAACGACTTCATTGTCCTGGGGTGGCTTGCATCACTGGGTCTTGCAGTAGTAACCACGATTGTCCTAATAATTTACCCTTTTTCGGAAGTTATCAAAGGTTTGCCACCAAATAACGGGGTTAATAACGAGTTAATCTATACCCATCTGCCATGTTTACCCTTCACTTTATCCAAAAGTCTCATACCTCATGGTAAACGTTTTCATCTAACTGGATACACCATTGAGAAAACCTAGGGTGAATCTGCTAACGGCTGCGCCAAAGATGGGTGAAGGGATGTTAACACATTTACCCTGGTAATTTCAATGAAGCATGTGGCCTGCGAAATGCACCCAAGTACGTTCCAAGGTAACCAGACCTTCCCACAAAGCCGCGATCTTGAAGAATACCTTAGCTGCGACCGCTAGCCTTCTAGCGGCGTAGACATCGAATATGGTGGGACAAATACCAGAACTATGCACCACTTGTACTACTACTTTTACTGCTATGTGGAACCCTGTGGGACTGGGTTTCCTAGCCTGACTAATATGGGTTACCTAGCCTGCTTGGATATGCGTTCCTGAATCCTTGCTCGATAATGGTTCGCTAATAAAGAGGGAAAGGACATGACGGGAGCTTCAAACACAAGCAGCTGCTGTAGCAGTCTCGTGTGGTCCAGTATGCGGTTTGGCATGCTAACTGTTACGTCAACGAGTTTACCCTGGGTAACCTCCATAATGCATTGTAGCACTGAGCATTCCAAGAATGGCAGCTGTGGTGAACCAGCCCGACACGTGTAGCGATCCTCGCTGCGGCACCTGAGTCTTTCCAGACGTCGACCGGGTAATATACTTCACAACCCTAGGAATTCTGGATTGACATCACTTCCCCTTGTGGAAAGAGCGAGGAATCATCCATGTCTGCACTCTTCCTTTGCTGCTACTGGGAATTTCTCAGTCATGCTTACTGAAAATGGGGCTGAACAGGTGCAAAAAATGTACTGTAGCTGGCACAGGTGCAGTTCTGGGGACATACACGTCCCGTGCACAGCCTTTTCCGTGTGTACTGGCATTGTTGGATTCAACGCAAGGAAGTTTACAGCTTTCATTTACTTTCTGCTATAACGAATTTTCTGATGATATGATTCTCTACCTTGATTTCAGCAGGTATTTATTGGGCATAGATTTTACTGGATTTGGACCCGCTGGTCCATATTCTATGTATACCAGACATTACGAAATAATGGGTCTGCGTTTCAACAGAAAAAGCTTTGCAGAAAGGTCTCATCGAGAAATGGGATGAGGTTTTCGTGACCATGGTCGCAGAAGCTGTTAGCGACGTTACCATTAAATTTATGGAAACCGTGAGTATTTTGGGGACTGATTCCTGGGACTGGACTAGAACGTAGACAAGATTATTTCTATTTTCCAAACAATAATCCATCAGAGACGTTCATAAGGCCTATGCTATTTTTAGCCTTAGCATGTCCTAGATCTGTCAATTCACGATGCTCCTATCCCTTGACACTGCGCTTCCTCTCCTGACAGAGCATTCCTAAGCATGTACGAGGCCAATTTCCTGAAAAAAAACTTCCATCTGTGGTTTAGAGCCTTTCCAATGTTCAGAGAGCTAGCGGAGGAACACGAAACAATTAAATTCGGCTTACTCGTGGTTTCTCTATTAACCACAACGAAATTAGTTAGTGCTGTGCAACGTTCATTACAAGACTTCTTTGGAAAATTGTGTTGCGTTGAGCGGAACACCATTGTCGCTCAAAACACTTCCGAAGTATTCTCTCTCTTTGGAAACATCATCAGATTCTTGTCAGACATAACTATGTTGTTGCTGAACGTCTTTGGACATACTTAGAACAAGCCGTGGTGTTTGTCTCGAGTCTTATAAACAAGGGATTTTTGTTTGAGTTCAAGTCCCAAGGGGAGAAATATTCACTTCTGGTAAATTTGATCTGTTTTGGGAGGAGGCGGATTTACTCCGATTGTAAGTTTTTCTCTTGGATGGCGGGGGGGGGGGGGGGAGAGGGTCACCTTGAATTATT
>JARK01001354.1:366554-478851 GCA_000688135.1 Ancylostoma ceylanicum | reverse complement strand
GGGGGGGGGGGAGGGAGAGGGTCACCTTGAATTATTCGTGTGCTAAAATGGTACTCTATTGCATTCCCCTAGAAAGAAGGTTTTTAACGTGAATTAAGTTATGAGCATCCCTTTGAAAAAACAGTTTCTTAGACTTGAAGCAAATCTGAAGAAGTACATGGAATTCAGGTGAGGGGGTTAGGTTCTTTCTTGAAAACAAAACCACTTTGGCCCATCAAATTTCGAGAGGAATGTTCAAGCTGTGACTAGCATAAATAATATAAATAATATGTAGTTAATGATTTTGTGCATATGTCACTTCACAATGACAATTCTGCATATTTCACCTTATTTTCCTTACTTTTCTCGCATGAAGCTTCGATTTGAACTGAAAAGCTACAGGTTGGAAAAAGATTTGATCAAGGACTGTAGGCACCATTGAGTTTACCCGGGGTGAACGTGTTAACACACCCCAAACTTGCCTATTTTTAACAGAGTCGTCAACACGTTTACCCAGGGTAATCGCAGTGGTTCATGCGACCCCAAGAATCTTTACAAACCCGTCATTATATTTTTTCCCAAAGAATCGGATGTTGCATGATTTAATCTGCCTGAGTTTGAAGTAAAGTGTCGATGCCTTTGATGTTGTTCAATTTTTAACGCCAACTATACGCACACATGGGTTTTTTACCAGCACTTTCACACCAACAAATGGCGGCTCCAGAGAAAAAAGCGGTCCATCCACTTTGCTTAACTACTTCATGCATCAGTTGTAATGCTATGGATGATCCAAAGTCGAGGCTGTCGAATAACGTTTAAAAGGCCTACTTTTGGCATGGCAAAGGGTCCAATAGCTTACCCAGGCCAATTTTATTTCGAGAAGTATAGGTGTAGAAGAAGTTGCCATGTTATAAACAATTGATTTTGAGATATTGTGAGTATGAAACATCTATACAGGTCACTCTTAACTGACTTGTGCGATTTTTTCACGGCAACTACAAAGGAAATAATATATCAAAAATGTTAACTACTAGGTGCGCCAAATTATGGGCACCACTCATGCACTGCTATTTTTTGTCATTGCTTGCATTCTTCATGGTGTTCTTGAACCTCGTTGTATTTTTCTCAATACTCACATGTCGTACGCCTTGTTCTTCCTATTCAAATTGTCTTTCTCCGTCATGGGTCTGTCTTGTATCCACTGGTCCATTGCCATGCCTACGCTAAAAGTACTATGTTCAAATGCGCACGTTTTGCTAGCGCTCAAGAGCTTGCTAGAATGTCATCTGCGAAGTGTCAAGGCCTTAGGAATAGATGGTTATAGTTTCACTCTCAGGGTATGTCGTTCGGAGAAAATCGGGCAAACTTCGCAATGTATTTAACGTATTTCAATGCAATCTTTTCGTCAAATGCAGTTTCTAACGAATACTATGGGGTCCTCAGTGGGAACATATATGACAAAGCAATTTAAGATAAGCAACTACGATAAGAACAGGTGCCCTCCGATAGTGGTGACCAGAAGAACATCCAGGAACGGCTCGAACACACTTTTTTGAATTACCAGCTTCAATCCGCGGAACCGCAAATGCGTCGATTTCAAACCACTCGACCCAATTGATTTTTGGGTCGAATGCAAGATTTAAAAAAAAAAACTCACTACCACTGATATGGTAGAAGAAGCTCTCCACAAAGTCTCACGACAGGTGGTGACGCAAAAGTGCCGCGACGACTTCATCGCAATACTCCAGAAGACCTACGTCTTCACTAATGAAGGAGCATTCGAAATCTAATGTGAATTATTGTTGATGTAACAGTAGAAAACACCGCATTTTGGAGATCTTTTTAAATGCATAGGAATTCCGTCAGGGATGGCCGGAGAGCATTCATCCAGTACTCATAATTTTGGCGCACCCTGTAGAAAATAAATATAAATAGAGTTCTGTGATACATACGTAATAGTGCTCTTTTGTGGAAAAAGGAAAATGATACAGCTAATGCAACAACAACAATATGGTGTGGAAGTGTCAGGCCCCAGCGCGAGCTTGTCGCGGGGTCGGAGCGAAAACGAAGCCCCCTTTGGAAATCCAGAATTTTACGAAGCCCCCTTGAATCTTATCGCCGTGGAAGTTACCACGAAATGTTCGCGAACAAGGTTTCGTCTTCAAAAACTCCGAAATCATGACAACGCCGACTGAAGCTGTAGTTATAGTTGTCGAAGTCCAATCCGATCGGAGAACGAAAGTACGTACCGATCCTCGTCGGAATCCAACGCATCGGATCCCGACGAGCATCGATATTTATGGTTTCTTGTCCGATCGGGCCGGTGTCCGACGCACACTATAAATACAACAAAAGAAAGAAATTCCGAATACGGTCATAAATCACGCTAGTTATGCGCGAATTAGTATGAGCAAAGCATAACTAAACACAAAAACGAGTAATGAAAAAGAAAACAGTCACTAGACTACAAGGAAACCCTAGAAATAGACGGATACATGCAGACGTTCTCCTTCTTCTCTAAAAATTCCATGATTTTCTGGCTCCGCTGTTGAACGAGGCGTCCATTGAAAATGCTAGCAGTAAAAGAAGTTCTTTTACATGAAGAAAAAACACGCATAAAGCGATGAAAAACTCCGCTCCCAAGACTACAATTGATATCTGAATGAAAAAAGACCATGAAGTATCCGCTTGAGTCGAAAGTTCCGCAAAACTTTTCGAGACTGAGATTCCAAGACAAACAACAAACAAGGAGCTGAGCAGCACAGCTGCGACAGCAAACAGCAACAAAAGAAGTGCCAGCCAGCTTCGGCGAGGCGTCGGTGGCATTGGAGCGCGGCAGAAAACTGAGAGCTGTGAGCTGGAACCTCGGAGAAGTTGACCTGCATTAATATTAGGAGATTACAGTTGGCATTCTGTCGGGCATATGATAGCGCATGAAAAGTAGTACATGTGCATGAAAAATGGGTGAAAACTTATGCATTGTGTAGGAGAATTATGCTCAGGACACGCTGAGCCAGGACTTAGCCTGTCCTCGATAAGCTGGCCACTTTACCGAGCATGCAATTTCTTAGTTCGCATAGGTTTAGCCTCATTTTTCAAATACTTATTGTGGGTAGGAAAGCGCTTCTCCACCCAAAATTTGGTGTCAATCCGTGAAGTGTTCACCTATCTAGGACATTGTACCTCTAATCATGCACTAAACAGCAAGCGCGCTTCTTTCACTTCATGATCCTGCGCCTGCAGCCATGCACTCAGAGTGCGAACGCGCTCTTCCCATCACTCCTTCATGATTCCGCGCCTGCAGCGTTTCCGCCCCGGACCCCGTACGAAGCCCCCTTTGCTTTTGGCCCCTTTTACGAAGCCCAGCTTGCCCGAAGACAAGCCGCGCTGGGGCCTGGGACGTGTGCATTATGTATTTTGCTGTGAAGGGAAAAAACAAGCATTTTTCATGCGCTAGGTTCTCGCCAAAGTTACCTGCCACGAACCTCTGTGTGAAGCCTTATTTTTCGGAATTGTTCTGAAACTCTATATTCAAAATGGGCATAGAGGCCAGTAAGTAATCTACCTTTGCTATTTTGACGAAAAAACGTCGTTGACTATGAGCATGTTCGGCTGCTCTTGATTTGGGACATTTTTTGGGACATTTTTTTGGGACATTTGAGAACACAGCAATGCAAGCGATTTTGCAAGAAACAGGCGATAGGTCTCTCCACTATTGCCTACAACATTGTTAAGGTTTGGCTGTGCAAGTCCGCGGATGGTGGTTTTGACTGGAGATGAACCAGGATCTTGTTTATCGGTCGAAGTGGATGAGGAACTTCTCTCGAAGCTGATTGAATGGAATCCGTGGCACGATATCTGTGTTCAGGCAGAAAAATCTAACATCATTACGATACAATAGCTGTTTATTTGCATAGCCTCGGAGAAGGAAGGAAATACGACATATGGAAAGTTAGCCTAGGAGGGTGCGTGCCTAAACGTCTCGGCTTTTCAACAGGCTTTGCTTGGTTTGCCCCAAGTTGGTTAGCATTGACGAGAATTGGGTTGCTTACGTGAATCGTATAAGGGAATGTGGATAGATTGGCCGCAAGCAAACTTGGATTCACCAGAACTAGAATCTTCGAAAGAAATACTGGGTTGTAAAGAGAAATAATCAAATTCCCGGAAAATCGCTAAAGATCCTGTGATTGCACTGGGATCATAATTCTGAGCAAAGCGGTATTGTGTAGATTTTATGTACATATATCCATTCAATCGTGGGATACAAGTAATTGCCAACAAACCCACAGAAACATAATTTCACTGTATAAGTGAATGTAAGTGGCATATGCGGTGAAGTGTAAAATCCCAGCGTAATTCTACGTTTTGATGAGAGTCCAATTTTAATTAATAAAGGAAGAAAATGTTCTGTCTTGCACTAGCTATGATTACTAGGTACCACTTTATCAATCTCATCACTGACCACGCAAGTCGCAATCGTCAATCCTAGGGCCGATCACAATTGCGTAAATATGTAGCTCCCGATTTTCATTACCGTTTTTCGATGATTGTTCCACGCCTGTTCCTCTCGCACACCAGTCGATGTCTTTTTCATTGATATCCCAAAAATAAAGAGTCAATGTGGCCAATTTCTTCAGGTACCCCAGATGAATACTTACCTTGCACTGCTTGCACTTTCGTTATCCGTGGTCATCATTCAGGCGCGGTTGTTTCAATTTGAAGATGTGCTCGTTGACCCTACACAGGACCGGGACTCCTCTCAAATAAATGATTGGGGGTGAGTTGTTAGCAAAAATATCACTTGAAGAGAAGCCGTATCTGTGACAGGAAGTGATAGTTTATCAAGATGCAATTTAAAAAGAAGACGGGATATTTGAAAGTAAGTGTACAACTATCTTTCGACCCTTGGGCATGGCAACGATCATGCCTAGGTCATCGAAGAGAACTCCCAGCAAGCTGGCGTTCTAATTATTTTCCATCAGTTAATACCCCAAAGTTATTTCTTTCCGCTCTTCCATTTCTCTTGCTAACCATAAAAAAACAAAAGGAAACTACAGCGACGTTCTGGTGAGATTCTTTTGATCTGAGGGCGAAAATGGTACGCATACTGTAAAACCTTGTTGGAGAAAGCTTCGAATTTCATCTCGATTCTCCAGTCAGCTTCAGAAGTTAGATGCTACTATATAGCAATGTTAACAACAGTAGCTCAACCTAATATTGCTGAACAAATCTTTTGAAGATACGATGTGCATAATTTAACATTCAGATACAGACACTCACGGCCAGCAAAAAGGAACAGTATGTGTTTGATCAACGCTGGCCTCTCTCAAGGATGTGATCTCTCCGATATTCTGATGGCAAAGCAACAGGTATGCTTCAGAATCCTTCTTTTCGTTAGAGTGACGAAACGTGCACGGTGACTAGAGGCCTCCGAAAGATTCCGTTGCGATTTACTCCCTATGCATCACATTGTTTGGAAGATATAGAAAAATGTGACAAATTGGACATATGCTAGTTCTCTTGAACCGAAACAAAGTTGTTGTAAATTGTAATATATTCAGGCGAGTAAATTCATGAGCTTCGCTGGGCCTGGCCGTAGATGACGAAATGAAGACACGCTCCTCCGTTTTTGTTCCGGCACTAGATCATACATCATAACAGGCGTTCGATGCAATGTTCTCCATTATTGTGATACTTAATATGTTGATAAAGGATTGTTGGACAGTATCGATTTCCTCCTCCGAGTGTCTCCTTCAAAATGGCTTGAAGAGCGTTGAATTGGAGATTTGTATCTGAGGAAAGATCTATGACAGCTATACCGTAGAAGACAATCTTATCCAAAACTTTATTTGCAGAAACGATAAAACATAAAGCAATCCAATGCAAAAAGGAACGCTAAGGTATCCTTGCAAAATGTATCACACAGATAACCAACTTTACGAGTGTTTTTTTTACTACACATCCTTTATTAGGGCACCACCCGAGAAAAAAAACTCGTTTACGTATTTCGGGATTGAACGCATGACTTTTTGTTTAGAGGATCCCTTATCATAGCGGTTGTTACAGAAAAGACCTTTTCGTGCGACGATACGGAATCCACACGAGAAGCTGGCGGAAAAATTCCATAGATCATGAAGGGGACGACTATCCGCAAACAGTCCTCACACCGATGAACTATGCTTCGTTGCGGAAGCTCATTCAGGCACATTTTGATTTCCTTGGATTTATATTTTTCCCAAGCATATTCGAATGTATGGTTTTCAATGCACAGAATTACAAAGCGTCAGATGCCTGCTTCCACATGGACCCTGAGTGGATTGTGAATTCCGCAGCAAATTAATCAACCAAACTGATGGCTGCGAACTGTGTCGTGCACTGAAAAGATGTAAATTCAGAAAAAGAAAATCTACCTTAATAAGTTGTGAAACACACCACTTGCATTTACGAAAGAGGTCTACACGAAGTCTCCTCATTAAATTTTCGATGATCCCTCGGGGTCGAGGCTGAGATTTTCCAACAACTTCAAGTCAGGGTGTCTTCAGGCGAGTTTATTCACCCAACTCCTTATTTCATCTGTTTAAAATCAGCTGTATTCGAAGGCCAAACTTCTTAGTACGAGTTCGTAAAAGTGGCAATCTGTTCCAGCATATACATAGCTATACCGCTTCACAAGAATTACGGTAGCGCAGTTCACAAACATCAAGCATAGACCGAACATTTGAACCACTGCCTCTTTTTTTAGGGAAACCAGGCTTCGGGCTTTCGATTGTCGAGTGAGGAATTCCGTTTACTCCTGATAAAGTTGTTCTGGTATTTAATAGCTCTGGCTGCTTTACGTTTTTGCTTTCGGCGCTCTTATCTGGAAGCAGTAAAATGCTAATGTTAATGCGTAACTGCCACTGTTAATGCGTTGCTGCCAGTGCGTCGTTAAGTTTCCTGTGGATGTCTTTCGCAACTCTGGTCGTACTTCTGTCGTTGGTTACAAGTTCTGTTTCTTTTCTGAAGTGCTATGACACCGATATGAAGGTAAGTCGATGCAATGTTGGTCCTTCATAGGGTTATTTACACTCGCTGGATCCAAATATACCGTAGTTCATTATGGTTTATAAAAGTGATCACAATTATCAACTAAATAGCTTGCAGGGCGAAGCTTGTTTTCAGAGTAAAGAATGCCATCCTATGCAGCTATGGTGTGTGGAATGGAGAAATGACACGACTGTTACTCGTGGTTGTGCTGACGTCAATTTGTGTCCTGACGAGGAAGATGGGTAAGACCTGCACACTAAGTGGTTCTTCTCTATGGATACTGTCTTTACAGGTGTTTTCCGGCGCATGATAAGCTAGCGCCCGTCAGATGGTGCTGCTGTAACAGTGATCTTTGCAATTCTTCTCAAAATCTTCGAGTAATCACTGCGTTTATTTCAGCGTTGAGCATACTGACATTCATCTGATCTCTGAAAGTGCATTCTAGATTGGAGGGGAGGAAACAAGAAAATAATTCTAAAAATAAAATTCAATAAAGTTTCTTGTGTGGTGAATAATTGATCCTAAAAGTAAAGCTCTTACTTTTTCTTCTTGCGATCCATCATCACAAGGATTGATTCAGCGTTTCTCATGTGATTGTGCCATTTCCTTCGGAATGATTTCCTTCGCCGACAGAAAGTTTCAGCGGCCGCATGTTATCTTATCCTGTCTGGCCACCGAGTTACCACTCTTGCTGTATTTATACTTCCGACTACAGCGAGGTAATTCATTGCTGAATTGGCGGCTGGGTGAAGCTTTTATTGTGAACTGGAGCCCTCGTTGGTGTAGGAGAATCGAAAACGCTTCCTCTTTTCGCTACCACGGTAACTGCTACGTATTATTGGGTGGTTTCACAAAATACGGTCAATTCCAACGAGCTGACGAGTTTGCAGATCTAATGGTGCAAGCTGTCGTAGTCGTAATCTTGCATTGCAGTAACGGCTAATTGCAACTTTTGGTGCTTTTGAATAGTATTTGATCGACTTACAACAAACAAAAAACGGACATATTACTATGATTACAATTTTCCCATAAAAGCATATAGTACTTAATGGTAACTCGCTCCAATCAAAGAAGTTTATTAGTTTTTAAAAACCGTTTTAAACATCAATGAGCGGCCTAAAGGCACCGAAAATTCATGACAATCAATCTATGGCATAACTTATGAGCACGTAACTCTACTAAAGATTATTTATTCCAATAAAAATTCGACATATACAGTGAAGTGCTCATTTTGAGCGGATAAGTCGCATTTCAAATGAGACAGTTGCAAAATTGTACTTGGAAATTTCGTTGAAAAATTTGTTTGGGAGGAGTTACCGTAAAAGCTATGTAATGGAAAAAATGGACTACATTAATTGTTAAACTTATCACATCTTCTAATACCACTGATCCTAATAGCTTAATCCAGAACAAATATACAAGATTAGACGATCGTCAAATTACGTCTGATCACATCTTAATAACTCCTAAAGAACGCCTTCGCTTTTCCCTCGTCGTCACAACGTCTGAATCTGCTGTACGAATTACCTATTAATTAATTACATAACCAATTCAACAATAAGAGCATAGTGATCAGATGGATAATCGTTTCTCTTATATCGCCCATTCGTCGAAATTTCAGTAAGTGGCTCTGTACCGCAGTACAACGTTGCATTAACAGCCCTAATTGGACCTGAAAAACAAATCTTAAAGTATTAGATAGAGAAAATGGTGCCTATACACGCACCCGAGTGGAATACATAGTCGAGCCGATCCTGCGGCTCAGGTATGTACTTGTATCCCCATTCTTTACTGAACCGCTGAATGGGCGACCAAGTGTGACCTAAAGTAGGAACTATTTCCTCAATCTGAAAAGAAGACATAGCTAGTCGCTCTTCAGCAGGCCATCTTGGTTTTCTCTCTCTCGGGAAAGTGGAACATGAGCCAAGAACGTTTCACAGGCAGTTATGCGAGGAAAAGGCTCATTTTGCCCTCCACATACTGCCATCCATGCGTTTAAAAATTGAGAAGAGATAATAACAATTGGCAGGCTACATGAATTACTATGCTATATTTAGACAAATATGCTTCGTACCTGGATGTATATTGGCGTCAGGATAAAGCGTTCTATATGCATCATGAAAACCTGCTCTCTCAAAAAGTTGGGTCACTGGCCATCTGACAACCCAACCACCATGTTGTTTTCTGAAGAGAAATATTTTTCATAGACAAACTACTCAACATCGTTCACCACATTAAGCCATGCATTTCCCCCGTACGGGCAAAATATGTAGACTTCTTCCGCACCAACACTACCACAATAATTTCTCCAGGGTTGGTCTAATAAAACGTATATAACGAGCAATAGAAAATTCAGGAGAAGTGCGGAAAAAAAGCAAAATATAAGGAGATGTGAGGATATGGTGAGAAGAAAAACGACGCGGCCATCACTTGGTTACATATACTTCCTCTGTACATTCAAAGAATAAACTGCACAATCGATAAAGTCACATCCTTCTCCCTAGGCAAACTGTGGATCCACTGCTCTATGAATTTGAAGGGTTACCTCTGATAGAATTAGATTATCCCGTCCAGTCGGGAAACCGTGGGATAATGGCGGGATATTCATGAGAATGAAGCCCATAGTAATGCAGCTGACAAGGAAGTGTACCGAGGAAGGCTAAACGTAACCTTGTAGCCTCAATCCAGTCGAGGTGTGATGGCGTATTGAAGTCACCGGCTACAACAATAGGTTGATTCCTTCTTTGCCATTCATTCGTCAGAGGATGGTCGAGAACTTCCTGAGCATTCTTCACTCTCCCTGATAGTATTGAAAAATATCTATATGGAAAGAAAGAGAGCATGATAGAAGCCAATACCTGATAGAAGCTCCACGCTCAACAACTGATCACTAGATTTCACCATTTTCATCTGAGCTGCTAGTGGACCAAACATTTTGTAGTTAAAGTGCGCATTCCAAATTAGTAGAGATCGTCCCGTTCTGGTCTCTACAGGGATGGCTATCGCTCTCGACGTTGCAGTGCACGGTCCTACAATCTGTACAGACACGCATTTAGTACGAGATTATTGGGTAATGTCTCTTGAACGCTCTCGCGAAGGTGAAAGGTCTAATTTTCTGAGGAATCAATGCACACTCTAGAAAAATCTCGTAGCTTCTTACCCTATCGACACTTCTTCAGTCATGCTCGTCTGAAAACATTGTATTTGAGGACAGAGTTTGTACCTTCAAATTTGTGAGTATAGCCACATCCGGGAACCAAGTTTCACTTGTAGTACACCGCACCCAGTTCCAATTGTCTGCAAGATCCGTCACGATGTAGTCCAAACCTGCTTCATCTGATATCTCCTAAAAAGTCTGGGCAAGGTACTAACAAGGGATGCACGTACCATTCAATGCAGCTAGGAACGCTAATGTCGAAGAGCTGCACAATTCCTGCGGGGTCTTAAGTGGAAAGATACAGCGGTTTTGTTGATGCGGTGTTCCTCGCACGTGAACCTCCAAGGTAGCTCGGTTTGAGACGTAGCGGTAAATCCCTCGCTTCACATGCACATAGTTGCTGGTTCGAATCTTGGTGCAGCCCACGTTTTTGCACTCCCGATTAAGAACTCCCCTGCTTCGAGGAGGCTATTTTAGGCAATAATGCCGTATGATTTAATTGTCGAAGAGGTAACCATGTACTTATTCATAGTTGGAACATGTGACATACGAAACTTTGGAATCACTCTAAACCCTTGTATTGTCTGTGTACGAATGGGAAATATGGCATAACTGCCAGAAAATTGCTTCCTCGAAGGAGACGAGTTCTAAATTGAGAGTGCGAAATCTAATACCACCAAGGTCCGAACCAGCCACCAAGTGCTCGTGGAGCGAGTGACATTCGACTACAACACGGACCAAGCTTTCTAAGTGCTGTACGAGATCATATGCGGTCAACAAAAACCACCATGGTTTTCCACTCAGCACCCTACAGAAATGATGCGGTACGGATTCGACATTAGTGTTACCAGCTGCATCAACAGTACATAGATTATTAGGAAAGCTCACGGCCAGGAAGTATCCTTCCCTTGTAAGTTCGAAATTAGACATATTAATTATAAGTAAGCAAAAGTGGCAGGACTGCAAAAATGAAAAATGCAGCACAGATGCAAACAAATCAGGATCAGCACTCATCATTACAACATTACAGAGACACCCATCAAAGAAGCCAGGGTTGCGAAGGCGTATCAACTTGCCTGCATAGCGACGATATCTGGTCTGACTTTCTTAATGTGTCGAGCGATTTTCTGCAAGCCGTTGTAGACACTTTTGCCCGAAGTCCACACGTTGAACGACATTAAACGGATGGAGGAGTCTTTTCTGCTGCATTCACAGAGAGTGGCAAGGCCAATGAGTAGGAGCAGATTCATGAGAACAGCGTGTAGTGGTCTGAAATATATTTCAGGAGTGCGAGTCATTCAAAAATCACAACATAGGGGAAGTAGTGGACTCCATCGCTGTTCTGGAGGTGCACTTCGAAGGTCTCATTATTAATTTCAGTGTACTAACATCGATGACCGGAAGAAACAGATAGTAATCGTAGTTGGTGATCAGAGAACATTGAGAAACATCGTAAGACTATTGGGATCAATTCGATCCAGGAGAGACAAGGGAATTCGGCTTTCGGCACTGGAAACACCACTCGCACCTGTAGCAAAAGATCGCAGTGATCGCTATTCGTATCGAACTGACAAGGAAAAAACGCTCTTGTCTCATTGAAGAACGTATCCCGAGAGGGAGTGCTATCGCTTTTTACCTTAAACGTGCAAAAAACGAATCAAAGTGAGAAGTAGGTGCTTGTAATGTGCCTTGACGCAGTTGAAACTAGCTTTGACTGCTGCAAGTGTGAGGCAGATATGAATCAGAGTTCACTTTCGAAACACCATAACAATCTCTAGTAGGCTGGTTTTAAGGTGTCTCTAAGCCAACGCAGAACGCCAACACTTCGATCTAGCAGTCGATTTTAGCAATAAAGTGGAAAATAGTGTCAATGGTGTTCAGTAAAGCTAATCTTTGCCTTACATAACAAGAGAAAAGAACCTGGGTGAATGGTGCTTTACCCTTTATCCAGCCGTGGTTAGAAAGTGACGGTTAGCAAAGCAGGCCTCCTCTGACCCTGGTGCGAGAAATAGCCATATCTAATGATTGCGACATCCGCGCAACCCACCTTATGCGGTAGCGGTGCACTCGCTCCCAGGAAAAGGACCTCTCTGTCGCGGACAAAGTCCCCATTTGCATCGGGTGAGGTCTCCGCATTGTCTTAGGATAACGTTTCTGAATGACATATAATGTTTGGGAAGAGGATAACCCAGCAAATTCAAGCATGGTCTACCTGGTTCTAGCTATCGCAGCGCTTCAGTGCGAATATTCCTTGCCAGTAGGTGCTTAAAAGAAGAATACAAAGCCTTAATTTCTCACTGGTAACTTCTGATTCCTTCAGTTTTTGCTTGATAATCCAAGGCCATCGTTAACATGGGCGAACTCGTGGGTTGCTTACACATTTACCCTGGGTAACTTCATGACGTTTACGGACATAGTGCGTCAACTACTCGGCCGCTCCATCGCTCGACGTTTGGTAAGCGTACTCTTATGGCTACATTTTACAAATTCCGAGGGTTCAACTGTAGATAGTACGATTGTGCCAACATAGTTTCAAGGGGCGCAGGGTGTGGAAGCGTTTTACCAGCACTCCATTTCTTTGGAGTAGATGGTTGCAGGTGTACTGGGTGAGCCACTTCACCGATGGGCATAGATATTGTAGAACAAGTAGATGACAGAGATGTTTCAGGATAACCTACGGTTCTGGATTGTCATACAACGCAGCAACGAAGCGGAGTTTTTTTGTTTTGGCTTTCACCATATATTTGTACTAAATTAATTTTAAAGTCAAGGTAATTACAAATATTGGAACATGAATCTGAAATATCAACTAGTGATAAAACAGTGCCTCTCAATACTGTAGTAACTTTCCCCGTATAGCTGCTGCACTCTGAGTCACACAAGGTACCATATGCGTGAGCCATTGGCCTACTTAGTCCTTCAGCAGCCCTTGGTCTGTTCCAACAAAACTACATAACTTTTTTAAATGTTTTTCTTTGTTTACAAGTAGCGCTTGTTATCGAAAACAAGGTTTTTGAGATGTATCCTTGTACTTATGCAGACATTTGTTTAAGTACGCTAAACATGCCAAGCTCTGAAGAAGGATTATTGACAAAACATCTAGAAATAAACATTTTACTTTCATCATGTAAGAATCATTCAGACCACTTTCCCTAAACGAAAAGCTAGTTAAGACCAGAAGAAAAATGAATCTGGAATTCTTAGGTATGTGCTCTGCGTTCTCTTTTATACTGATGTTGTCTCTATGAAAAGCGTGGAAAGCGAATCCACAACGAATGCTCACAAAAACTTCCGGATCCCTGTTTTTCTGGTTTTCCATTACGGTTCCAGCGAATCTATCGTGGCTTTGGCAGTGACGGATATGAATGATTCACGTGCTTCATGAAAAAAAAACATTCAGAACGAAGGCAAGTTCGCAGAACATTCATTATGTCCAGGTACATGTAATAGCTACGAAGATATAATACTTTTTGGAGACTTTTCTTTGATTTTTTCAGTTGCTACATATATCCATGGTAGACATGTTGAATTCCGGAGATTCCTCGAAGCGAAAGATGCAAGGAGAAGGTTTTTTTGTGGCAACAATTTTGTAGCAGACAGACATGATTGTGATTTCATAGATTATGGAAAATTCCTACCATAGGTATGAGTTCGTAACTACTCAAGTCGAAATCTGGACAAAAAGCGGTTTACCATATTATGACTTTCGGGGAAAAGTTCCACTTGCAATATAAGCACACTATTTTGTTGGAGCAGTCCCTTGTCAGCGCCCAGATAGCCAAACTGGTTATTTCTCAGCCTGCAAACTGATAGTACTTCTCCGAGTTTCCCACAGCAAGGAAAAAATTACGAAAAAACCAGAACACGTGTTCTAGAAAAACGGCACACACTCCAAAAAATCTCACAAGTACAAGTTCTTCGATTTTTTTAGCCAGTACTGCTTCCACGGCATAAGGTGTACTCATACGCATATCTGTTGAATAAAGGGAGAAAAGGGGATGGATAGTGGTCGTTTGGGTAACTTCTTACCAAAACATCCCCATCCTAATTTTTTCCATATACTTACCAATTAAATTTAAAAGTTGGCTTCAATTTTTTCCGTCAAAAACAGCTAATTAGAGACGTTTTTGGTCTGAGTGAGTAGAGGATCGTTGTCATAAAATGCTGAGGTGGCTCATTTCAGCAAGACGGACAAACGTGCTTTTTTCTGTGACCCAAACCAAGTGCCCATCCTTACTGCCATCATTTTTGAAGAGTTTCCATACTTTCTGACGGGTAAACAAGGATTAGAGGTGACTTGAAGGCAGCGTCAAGCAGCACCACCCATAACCGAATAACTTAAGGTTAGTTTTTAAAACACACCTCTTTCTCCCGCAAAGGTAAGCTTGATTTTTTTTTCGTTTGGTGGGTAAAATTGACTGCTCCAGAATGGTGCAGCTCTTTCGTGAGAGCTTCTCAAATACTCCTCAGATTGCTCAAATTTCAGCAGCTATGATACAGCCAGAAATTTACATAGGATACCCTTACGAATTTTTACGGAAGCGGTACGAAGTATGCTTTCAAAATTCAACACAATATGGAAAATGTCAATTTGAGCTGTTTATGAGCATGGCTGACAACGTGAAGAAGAAAACATGTAGTGAAATTCAGTAATAAGAGCAAAATGGTCCGAGGGATAATCATTATAAATGTGGTCAGGAATCGGCTTCAATGGTTCGGCTCCAGAGTAGAGAAACGATTCCACGGGGAAGATGTTTCCTGAAATGGCGCTTGTCCTTCAGGATATTCTCACTGTGAACAGAATTCGGCGAAACACCACCTTTGAAGAAGATGAAGTCAATCCGGTCTTGTGGTTCTGGGATTTTAAATTCCCAGTCTGGCATGAATTTGTTCACTGTTGACCAGGTGTAGCCTGAAATGTGCCTGCCTTTGCTGTTATTCTTCTAGACTTCTAGCACTCTTCTGGACTTCTGGCCTTCCTGATTCCTACCTGGTACTTCAGTGAGATTAGGATGCAGTGCCCGGAAGGAGTCAATCAAGCCCATGTCTTCGGCAATCTTCGTCGCCGGCCACTCCACAGTCCAATCGCCGTGATTTTTTCTGGAAATTACTATCCAGCTTCACTTTCGTTATCCAACGAACCCTAATTCTGAGACACTCTTCTTTTTTTCAATTCGAAAGACCTCGTTTCATTGATCCAGTCGATGTGAGACGGTGAATTAAAGTCGCCAGCCAGCACCACAGGGACTACCTCACTCTTATTCATCCATTGCCTCATCCTTTCGTGGCGCTGTATTTCCTCCATGTTTTGGGCTCGTCCTGGAATATCTCATACTCCATCCTGCCTTAAACTTGCTGCCTAGGGGACTAATCCTTGGGAAAAGGAGCTAGTCAAGTCGGAAAACGTCTGGCAAATTTTGGGAACGATGGAGAAATATTAAAATCAAATTAAAAGAAAAAATAGAATAATAGAAAAAAAATAACTAGAAAAACCCTGGTCCAGCTCTTCAATATATTCAAATCCTTCACTGACCGCAAACTTCTTCGGCATTTTCGGTTTTTCTATGTTATCCAGACAAACCCAAGTGGCTCTCATCCTAATTTGTGCCAGTTATCCTTTTTTTCAAGGAACTAGAGCAACTGTCCCGCACTCACCTTCTCTCCTTGTTGGCCTCTCACCAATCAGAATCTGTTCCACTCTCGTTACCAACTTGTTATTCGCAGCGTATGGTCCAAATGATTTGTAGTCAAGGTGGACACACAAGAAATTGACGAGGTGCCCGGATTGTAACGCAATCCTTACTCCTATTGAGCGATTTGTTTGTGTAAAGGTCTGCATAAGCATCTGAAACCTTCTAAGTTAATAGGTATGAGTGACAGTGAACATATTTTGACATAAGTGCAACCTCATGCTTGGTTAGAATAGCCACATCGGGGTAAAAGTCCTCTCCGGATATTCCTGTCCAAGATTTTCCCAGCCAAGGTAGTAGAGTCGGCACGACGTCCTGGCGCTGGACTTCCTGACGACAGCAATAGTTTTATAAGAGAAAAGTTGGTGGAAAAGGCTAAAATGTATTTATAAGATCAGGAAAAAACAAACCTGCAGCGCTACTATGTCAGGATCGACGAGCAGAATATGTTTGGCGATTTTCTGGAGTCCGTTCCGGACATGTGCGCCAGAATTCCAGGTATTGAACGTCATCACTCGTAGCTTCTCAGCGAGGGTATCATGCATCATGAGCAGGGCAAACAAGTAGCAATGCATGAGATGCCTTCCTATACAGAGCGTATTCTTGATCAAAACGAAAAAAAATCAAAAAAAGGACTAAATCCATGAAATTCTTTCCAAAAAATTGGAAAATTCGTAGGTAGGAAATTCAAAACTTCGTCAATTGAACTAAGGCCTACAGATCTAAGTAGAAGACCCAATTAGTGCTTAAGCTAGTAAGAGAGATGGAAGGAATACTAATCAAGTAGGTGTGAAGTAGTAGTAATTGTACTTGCCTTCTTATCTCGTGCACATCAGCTAACTTCCACACTAAAGATGAAGCTGATAAAGGAGACCGAGACGAGAGAAGCTGAACCGCCATGTCGAGCTACTGGTTCCATCCCGACCTTTGCAGCCGGGCCCTCCATCCCTGAACTCAACGAGTCTGCACGACCAAAAGGATTTTACAGGATGATTTATCGATAGTAAAAGCTGGCGAAAAGTCATTTCTCACCTGGTACACGATTATGATTTTTTTATGCGATAAGCTCGCAGAGCCAATCCCGTGTTTATAAAATATGTGAGACTCAACTTAGGAGGTGTGGGACTCAACAGTCAAAATCATTCACCGAAGTCACAACCACTGATGGCGTTTGGAGGAAGGTCATGGTGATCGACACTGAGGGAACATCGATCAGCTGACTGGCTATCCCGGGGGTCAGACCACGAGCAAAAAGCCCTCCGGGGGAGGACATCGTACCCCACGTTTTTTCTCTTACGGCATTTCTTCACTTCTCCTCTGCTCGACTTTTCGTTTTGCAGTTTTGACGCCAAGGTTATGTTGAATCCGTCGTTAGTCCTCAAGCTGTGAATTCACATCTAAGTAAGGTCACATTTCGCACCGGAACTCAGTTACCATCGTTAAACATCCAATTCCAGGCCAAAGCTACTGTTGAGTAAGTAAGTACTGAATTCCGGTACGCAATTTCGTGGAGATTACTCCATGGCAGCTGTGGTTTTAGCTCCACTAAGAATCTCTCGTTCCATCGTTATTTTCAAAGAGGACGGCATGAATATGATGACAGAGCAATGAATCCAGAACAGCAGCATTGGAAATCTATGGTATGCGGTCGTTTGTCACCCTAGAGCATCATTTGAGCCATTAAAAAAATTACCTCCTCACAATCTTGAGCAAATCCCTTTTTGATTCTGTTCAGGCATAAGCATTAGACGTGTTTCCGAAGCAACGGCTGACTTGGCCTTTGTTCGATAACCATAACCTAAATTTTTTTAAATTTAAAAATTGAGGAGCGTGTGACGAACGTCACGGAATCAAAATCTATTCGGTCCAACAAGAGACCGTGATGGTACAAATCGTAAATGGATGGATGATTTTCAGGTGCCTCCGCGGCCAATCCAGACATGACCCACTGGAATCGATGCGCTGATTGTGAGCTACGAGGATGCCCGCCAACTGAATCTCAAAAATTGAACCCGGTCCAGAGTTACAAACCTCGGCTCTTGTTGTGGAGGACGAAGTGGAGGTTAGTTGAGCTAATTATTTCAGAGAAAATCGGAAATTTTACTCTGGAGAAGGCTTGTTCAACTCAGTTCCTGCCTAATCTGCGCTAGATCATTATGTGCTCGGAACGAAACTTTCTGAGTAAGCTACGATGACTATCTATCGCTTTTACCTTTTATTTGTTCCTATTTTCCAAGCAGACACACTTTTTCTTCACTTGCTACCACATGTACGTACATACACTTGCTCGTTCATTCAAATTCTTGAGTTTTCTAATGATCCCCGCTTTTTATCCAGTGTAAACGCCTTTTACCCATCCTTTTTATCTATGTTTTTGCCTCTGATGCCATTTTTGTCAGGTGCTCGGTGAAGAAGTAGTTTCCTAATAACTACTGGTACTCAAAAAAGTGAATAAAAGCAAATACTCCACAGCTTGAGTGAGAAGGTAAGCTATTATAGATTGCGCTATGTAGCTTACTGATCCGCCCTCCCCTTCAGCAGTCTACATAGCTGAGTTCCTTTCATCTTTGCTAGAGGATCATCGGATGTACTTGAAACTTTTGTTGGGAATTGAGTAGACAGGATAAGGTATTTTGCGGTTTAGGATACAGTTAGGGGGAACTTCAGGCCTTTAAAATAAGTTTACTGTGGAAATTCCAAGCTGTTTCTAAAAAAACTGCCTACTAAAAACGCAAAACAATTTGCGAATTGATAATGTTACCGACGTCATCAATCGCCCACGCACGACTACGGTGACCTAATTCCAGAAAATCCGTGGAAGAGTTTCTGCTAAGATCCTGACTCGTATTAATCCATGAATGATTGCACTTCCTTTCTACACATAATTTGAAATTTATACTGTTTTCAAACGGATGCCACATAGAATACGAAGAACGAGTAATATAGTAGCTTAATGAATTCTTGGTAATATGAAACCAACCGCTGTTTACTTTACCCTGGTCTCTATTTACTCTATACCTCTCAGGGTTTTTCTTGCTTTTCGTCGTTCTACCTTTCATTCCACTCGGCAATATCATGCAAGTCTTTTTTAACGTTCTGAGTACACGTATGTGGGATTTTACTGCTCACATGATGCTGACCACGTGTTAGTTTGATAATGTGAAAATTGAGTAGGTAAAACAGCTGATATTTGCATATTACAAAGGAAAAACCAATGTTGTGGGAATTGTAGTCAATATTGGCTACTGTGCTTCTGCGGAAAAAAAGCAGAATTCTTCCTTGTTTTCGATGGTCATTCTCACTGCAGCTGGTTGCGTGGTGTTTATGCGAATGATCTGGCATTTGCTACAGATTACAGCTGCAAGAGGGAACATTAACAGTCTTTTTTTATTAATTTTTGAGGGCTTTGTTATTCTAGGATTCAGACTGTATGGATAATACGAGTACAAAAAGTACATTATGCAATTTACTTGCTGGAGAGCCTGCAACTTGAAGCTAAATTACGCGGCATAGGCCGTGTTTATACTTCGTCGTGTCCCGACCATCGCGCGCATACAAACTGTTCAAAAACGAATACTCCCGTGGAGAAGCACGTGCCTGCAGTGACCGCTCCATGGCAGTTGTCCATACTCTGCGACGTCGCAGATCCTTACCGTCGCTTGTTCATAGTTCCATGGAAAAATACGCTATGGGCTGAGGTCGCGTCGCGCCTGTTAGCAAAGTTAGCACGCCATGCGACAATTTGGTTGACGTTGGGATCTAGGAGTGGTCTCTGAACCTTGCTCCTCCAGATTTTCCGGGATGCATGCTTACATGCTTCGCTGTGGGCATCGACGTGACGTCGTCGCCTTGCGACAAAGTATAAACATTAACATGCCATAAAAGTTAGAGCGGCGCAGATGTGCCAATTTATTAGCTGTCGTATTGCAAGCAACAAAACGGTGGCTTTTCGTGGGATAATACATTGATTCTTACTTAATCAACTATCAGTGTTGGATTAAATTTGAAATAAGCTGTTTATAACGTGTATGGAGTTCGAATCCTCTACTTTCCAGGTCTGGACTCTGACTTGTAGCGAGCTTCTAGGCTTCAGATCTTTCTGGTAATCTCAAAAGAATGAATGGCCACAGAGTTTCTGCATTTCTCTTTTGGAGATCCTTCAACATCTAAATACTCGTACAAATCCGCTCATCCCTGGGCGCGAGAATTTCCCCACCTTCGTTATAAGGGAGGGGGGGGGGAGTGGGGGAATTTCTTTGGTATGAAAATTTTCCCTGAATATTGTAGACTACTCCGACTTGAAGGTAGCAGTTGTTCTAGGAATGTTTGATTCGGATATGGCTAAAATGTGAGAATAGTGCAAAAACAACTGAAAATACAAAATTTTGCACAATCCTAGCTGCACGCGTGCTACCGTTATTCCAATGGGGCCTGCACCTAGTCCAAGTGATTCAACTTTCTGTGAAGAGCACAGATTTTGATGTCGTCGGGACTCCTAAAATAGGGATTTGCAGCAGAACTCCTCCAGAAAGATGGCTTAATGACATAGATGAGCCCAAAAGGGAAAGATACAAGCATCTAATGCTGAATTTTTCACTGGAGTTTGTTGTAGAGCCTGAACAAAAAGTGGAATTCCATCCCGAATAACGTGAAGGCTCATGCAGTGATAATGGCTATTAATCTGGGGGGGGGGAGTAGGTTATCACCCTACATGCCAGTACAGAATAGGCCACATTCAACCGTTCTCATCTACGTGTTTGCCCCTCTCAACGACATCTGCAGCTTTCTGAAGGATGCATCGATCGGATCGCACGTCCCTTGCCACTTCCGCTTTATCGCGGACTCGAGTAAACAATTTTTTTCGTTGATAGAAATCCAAAGTGCTCTAGCAAGATGAAAGGACGCGGTGCTTTTAAGCATCACTGCATTGAGCCGCCGTTTGTTTACTTCGCTCCTCGATTCCGAGAAATTAGCTCGAGAAATTTCCGCTTTTCTTCATGACACCCTTCCCGGTTGTTTGCCATCCCTCCCCTATTCCTGATTTTCTAAATTGAATGCTTTTTGGAGAAGTAATGAGCCCGCCCAATACCCAGCACGAGAAATGCTGGGCCATATTTTATTACTGACATGGATGAATGAGAAATTGCTGGAGGTGTGGATGAGAATATTTGTTGACGGCAAGCAATGCCCTAATTTTCATGTACGTAAGCCCCGTTTTTTGCTGGAGCATTAATGGAATCTGCAGCCTTCATGAACCCCACCTTATCATACCTTAGATACCTTAGACGACCATTATTGAGATGAATTCCACGATGATGGGTTTCCATGATCTTAGCGGAGATGAATTTCACGATGATGGGTTTCCATGTTCTTAGCCCACTCTTCTCTGTTTTTCGCTTTTTGTTTCCATGTAGGAGCACACTAACCTCAACGAAATCTTGCCACCGTTTTGGAAGCATACCTCGAGGTCTTTTTCTGTCCCGTGGTATACCAGTTTAATATTTTCCATCAGCTATCGTTCATGTGAGCGACGTATCCATTTATTTATTTTATTTATCCAGCCCATTTTATTCTGCTCTTTCTTATTTCTTGGGTGATATCTCGAATTCCGGTTCTGCTTCGCAATTCTTCGTTCGTGATACGTTCTCTGAGACTGATCCTCCACGTAGCTCTTTCCGTTGCTCCTACAGTTGTTTCTAGTTATAAGTTTTTTTTAAATCTATTCTTTCTAGTTTTTCTAGTTCTAGTTATGAGTCCCATCATTCTTCCCAGAACTAGCTTAGATCTTCCGTTCATGAGCGCTCATGACCTTGACTTTTAATTTGCTCATGCAGCTGTGTCCACGTGCATACGCATAGTCACAAAGTTCTATAGTAAAATGTCAAGTGCAACTTGTTAACTATTTGAACAGTATCGTAAACATGCTCAAAGTGCTCTCAGGATACCATTACTTGTTAATAACAAATAATAGTATATGCTGCCATAAGTACTATTACTGTAGGAATGGACTTTTGACGAGTATGTGTTTACAGGAAGTGAGCACGACTCTTTCAGCCAGCGCGAAAGCGCACTGGCGGCTGCCCTCATAATTTTAATTGGAATGAGCAAGTAATCCAGGGTGGATGCTCACATGAAGTCTGGAAATAGCGTCATGAAATGAGAGTAGGATGTACACTGAGCGAGTAGGCGGCTATTCAACTGCTGAATTTGCACATGCATCCGGTAGCATAGCGATGCAAGCGCCATAACTTATTAGGAGTCTATAATTTAGTCTGAACAGCTTGGAACCTGCCAATTTGACCCCAATTATGGAGACGTACTTATATGTCTCGTGACCATCTCATCTTTTTTTGAATGGCCTTTGTGGGAGTTTTCTTCGAATTGAGAAGAACACAAAGCAGTTTCTTGTTCTCAGATTATAAAACGTGGTCATCCCCACTTTGATTACATGTGATGTTTTTTCTGTGCCACAGTACCCGTTCCAAGCTGTTATATGGACAGTTTTATTCCTTCCTTTTATTCTTTCTTTTTTTAAATTGAATCTCTACATCACAACGGAACGGCTGGTATTGTTCTTCATTTGCGGAGAGTTCAGCGTTTTGTCGTTTTCGTCTACATTTCCCCGTCTCGTCAACTTTGGCATCCTCCGTTCAGTTCTTCTTCTTTTGTGCTTCCTATGTCGTCGAGCGATCTTTCTTGTTCGGAATCGGCCCTCCATTTTCATGTCAAAATTGATCAAGCAGGAAACGTAAGACGAAGATCCAGGCGGTGACGCTGAAGAATGGACAGTTTCATTTTGGCCTTACTCCTCTTCAGCTGAACAATGTCTCCAGAAACGTCATAGTTGTGCAAGTTCATTTATCTGCTCTCCGAACCACCAAAGACATCCTCATACCCGTTCCTGTTCGTTCTCAACCACTTTTACCGGGTAGACCGAAGCACAATACGCGGTATGCGGCCTGGTCTCTCCCTATCCGCGGCTTGACCGGTAATGAGTGAGCTTCGTTCAAACTATGAGCCGGGAGCTGCCCGACATCCGAGAAGAAAGGTCATGCCTACCCGGTACAAGAAGAGGTGGGAGCCTGCTTGGAAGCTCAGAACTGCTGTCGGGGAACTCGGTGCCCCGAGTTGCCCGACAGTGCCAAGTGCCTGAGTCGTCAAACATCTTGCAAAAAGTGAAAAATGTCGACTGATGGTAGAACAACTCTATTGCAGATGTAGGGGTAAAATAATTTAAAGGCAGCACCCACGGAAATCCTCACTTCCGAGGTGAGTCCTTCTCCGTGTGCGCGGCTGCAGGACAATCACAATGGTAACTTGAACACAGAAAAAAGCGGCCTATTTGTGGAGATACTGCCGTGGACATGGAGCCGAACGTGGCCATTTCGGTGTCCGCCACGCCAGTTAACGCTATCGACGTGGCATGCTACGAGTGGTCTAGCCCAATGTATCATGTTGTATAAGGAATATTGTACAGTGTAGGATATGCAATGCACACCATCCACAAGAATTCGTGACAATACGCGCGTATACCCTCAGCGGAAAACTCGTCCCCGTTGTGGACGCATGGGAAACAGCGCCTTCAGTTCTCATCTACCGGTGTGTTTCGCGCTGTTTCATCACTGCTTATGAGTTCATCGTCCCTGAAAACCTTAAAATTCAGCGAAATCTCCGACACAAAAATTTCCGTGGGTGCTGCCTTTAAAAAAAAACTGAAGTAAGGCTCGACTTTGTCGTAAGGTTGGGTAATTGTTAGGTAGAATCGGGAAGTTACTCATTCGATTTGTAGTTGTGAATGTTCAACTCGCCGGATGTACATTCATTTCTTATGGGACGACCATGCGAACACACACTGGGCGGCCTGCCTCCCCGAAATATATGGCATGGCAAGCTAAATATTCTGTTTGGTGGACGACCCCGGATTTTGGGCAGCCATCAGTTCCTCCATTAGGGCAAACGACGCAGTATCGTGAGATGTGAGCCCGTTACGGAGTAGCTGTCATTTCAAATTTTCGTTCTGGATCTAAACAAAACATTATCTTGTCATCGACCTTGAATCAGAAATTTTCCGATTGCGGCGCCTACTCTATCAGAAAGAAATGGTAGGCACGAGGAAGTTTGCTTTCGTTTTGATTGCCTTTCTTCGTAACAGATGTTGGTTTTCTCACTCGTCTAGGTTGTGTTGAGCGACCTTCACTGTTTATCATGTTATCTCTTTCTCCATTCTCAGTGACTCCTCTCGCTCAGTACCACCACTCGAGACGCTTGAAGTCATTCCCAGCACATTGCGGCCAATGTGTCGTTCCATGGCATTTGGTGGGCGGGGCGCACATGCAAAAGGAAAGATATTTTTGGAACTCTCTTCGCGATACCACATGATATTTATTGCCCGCTTGCCACCTGCTAGCATTAGCTATGTGTTTAGGTGAGGAAGCCAGTCTTCGCTTGGTCTTCTTCTCGTGAAGCTAATGTGCTATGACTGTTCGTTTAGTATTCTGAAACACTCGTACATTTTGGATTGTGTTGAAGTGACGATGCAACAGTCGTCGTTGAAGCGACAATACACAATCGGATACCTTGATAGCACAGGCTCTCCTATTTTGCTCATACAGAGCAAACTCAGTTGCTAATCTCTGACCGATTGACAGCTCTCTGGTTGCAGAGAAAACGTACCCAACCATTTGAAGATGTTGCAACTAAGCCATGTTTCGGACAGAGTCAGTCATTACTCAACACATACATAGGCATATCTCTTTCGTGTATTCCTAGCATTTCAGACAGAGATTGTAGAGAAGAATTGTTGCGTTTGAAACGTCAGCTTGGAGCTTGTGACATTCAGTTTTGGTCAGAGTTTGTGTTCCGCAACTTTTCAAGGGAGTCGTCAGTATTTGTCAAGTGAGAGGGTACTTTATCTAAAAGTTCGCCTATGATTTTTATCAGAAATCAAACAACATTCTATCGCTTTGCCTGCTCACACCGCTGATTATCGGTCGAGTTTTACATGTCGCGGCTAGAACAAATAATCGGTTTGAATATTTTGTTAGAACAAGGTTTATGAAGGACAGTTTACTTTCGGATGTAGTGTGACATCCTTGTAGAGCAATCCCTGAAAGTAGGTATGAACAGCGTCTACTGCAGTTAAGATTCATGAAACACCTGAAAATTCACAGACATCCTGTCATACTTGTGTTTTCAATGTCTTTTTCCAAGAAAACCACAGGCATTTAAATTTGAATAACTTTCTTTGCATGGAGTCTAGACGACACGATCTACATATTCCAATGCTAGGCCCGAGCACAGCTGCTCTGCTTTCAAAGAAACTTCGATAATCACTCCTTGACGTCTTTCATCTGCTTCTTCTAGGATTCAGCACATTTACTATCATTTATTGTAGTTATTCCGTTCAAAGCAGTTGCAGATGCTTCGGTAGAAAGAACGTTCAAGATCCTCGAATATCCGTTTCCGAAGTCCGCTTCCAGGACCTGCCTCGAATTTCGATAATCTTACTGAAGAACATTTCACCACCTGTTTTCCCCAGGAGTTCAAATAATGAATACAGCAAAGTTCCACAGTACCTGCACAGTTTATTTATGGTGCAGTACACTGCACTGCACTATGTACTTTGAAGTCGCAACTCTTGAAAAATCCGAGTCTTGTCTCTTTATGCAACCGACATAAGACCAGACAGAAAGGAAGATCAGCTAAGTTTGCCTTTTTATAGCTTGCTAGAATTTCTGCGTTCTCACTGCTCAATATTTTCCTCGAATCAGCAGTTAGTAATAAATGTGTGCGTGCGTTAAACGCGTTAATGCACGACGAAAAATAGGCCAAGATGCCTTCCTGATACACTTCAGATGCAAGTGATTCGGTTGGTCTTGTGCTGTCATGATTGTCCGTGTCAACTGCAGTATTTTTTGTGCTTACAACCAGATATAGTGCTTCCAAAAAATAGGAGGCGCGGCGCGGCTCAGCAGACGGGCGGTGGATGCCAGAGGCAAGTATTTTCTGGAACGACTGTATATATTCTCATCCGCGAACGCCCTCTGCTACACTTCTTCAGCGTGCTTTTGACGCTTGTACTTATCTAGTATAAACTGACCTCTGGTTTTTCATGCTGTATAAGAAAAGCTTTTCGCTCTGGATCGCATTGCGGAAGTAAACTTTTATTCAAAATTCTCACATGACGTTAGAAAAGGCATAATCAATCTGAAGGTATAGACTTCTCCAGGCTACGAGCCGTCTTTTTCCCGAGCTTCCATGTCGTTTTCACACCACTGGCGCAAAAAAGCTGCATGTAAGAGAGAATGATGCTGACAAGGAAAATACAGTCCATTCAACCGGGAGTCGGTGTCGGTGGAAGGATCATGGACTGATACGCGGCCATTTTCAATCAATATCAAGCATGCTTGGTAGTGAACAACCGCACAGCTTACTTTCAATCCGTGAATGCACCAATACCTACTCCTTTCTGAATGCCCTATATATGGGATGCAAGGATTTTTATGACAATTTGAAACTATTTACGATTCCGTCTTACCACAATTGTCGCATTTTCCCCACCTTCAGATTTAAGCTGAATATTTGGAAATGCATGCTGCAGCCCAAAAAAAACTGCAACTTCCAGGAAGTCCATAAAGTCAACCCAGCTCTCTCAACTGTCACTCCAAGCCTCTTCAATCATTTTTTTTTGTATCCCGCAAACCACATGCAGTTTTGAAATCTTGCAGTCCCCATGTCTTCTGGGTCGCGTTGCAAATGTTCTTGGAGTTATTTCAGTGTATAGGACCTTCCACCGATTTCGTTGATTTCTTGCCTGACTATGTATTCAGAGCAAAGAGAAATTCTTATTTTTCTCGCTGAATTTTATGAGAAGTTATGACGTTCAAAAGTTCGTGTTCTTAAAAGGTTGCCGTCACAGCATTGTGACCTGCACCTTTCTTTATGGCTACGGGTATGACATTGCTTTTGAGGCCTCACAACATAAGTGTCCCATATAAGAGTGTATTGAGACGTCAGCAAATACTACTTTATCCTTATTAGCGGGACGACAATGGCGAAAAAGGGGATCACGGTGAGTAGCACCGGGAAGGCGACACGGACGAGTAGCCGGTATTGGTAGGACTCCCCGCCAGTGGCGAGCTCCGGTCCCTCCGTGTTGCTCCTCTTGGTCCTCGAGCCTGGTCCATAAACACCGCCATGACTGCTCGGTTTCCATGCTAATCTCGGGTTGGAGCTGGAGACATATATAACAGAATCACACTTATGCGAAGCATGTAAATAAATACTTACCACGTGAATATTGCATAGCTCCCACCGCCTTACAGTGGGGAACTGCACTGTCTAGAGGCAAGCGGTGATTCGAGCTCTCAAGGTGGGACATCAGGCCTTCCATCTCTCAGGAGAATGTAGATTCGCGAAAATCTACCTGCGAAGCAACATTCCAATTCTACAAACCCTTTAAAACACGAGCGAAAGATCCAAAAGTTCTCACCAAGGCTTATAGAACCTATGTCGTTTTTATAGTAGAATGCGGTGCAACCGTTATTAGCCCATGAAAGGGGTAGGCCATTGACCTCTTCGAAAACGTGCAGAACAATTTTACGCGTAAGCCCATTGTGAGTTGTTGCGGGGTGGGTTATGCGTTCCAAATTGGGATGACAGCAACAAGCAGCTTGGATTCATCGCTGTTATTAAACGGGGATATAGGAATGACGTTATTGCGATGTTCAAAATACCAACGACCAGAGTAGCATTAGACATCAAGTATTTCTTCACTATCATTCCATCACGTACCTCGACGAGAAAATAATTTTTTAGGGAAACTGTTCTTAGGTCAAAGTACTTCTCAAAGAGGGTACTACTACTGTTAAAAAAATACCCCAAAGGAAACATTGCATGCTTAACAGAATCCTTTCAAAAGCTCTCTTAAGAAGCGACTAATCGATCTGTAGTTGGTGTTTAGAATAACTCCACTTTTTGGGCCTTTTTTCCGTTGAATTGTTATAAATTTTGAGAATATTTTTTAAATCGCATGTCACAGTGTTTATTTCGCTTCATTTTGTTGTTGGTGCATTCACCGTCTTATTGCATTTGTTTTGTATTTTACACGGGGATTTGTTTTCTCCCTTTCCAAATAAGCGAATAAATACTGTTTTCTGGTTCCTTCCCGCTGTTCCTTCCCGAGTTCTCAGATTTGCACCAAATTTGTTCGGCGGGTCCTAGTCAGGAATCAGTTTTTTTTTTCTTTAAATTCAGAGTGTCTCGTCTTTTTCGTGTTAAATATTTAGATATAAAAAAAGATATAGATGCTTTTAACATCTATTAATTCCGCCAAGTTTTGCTTGCACCAGAGAATCCCTTGATCCATCACTAGTAGGGCGAAAACTTCATCGTTTTTAATTTTGCCAAGGGTACGCTTCCGGAATGATCCATGCGAATCTTGGCATATAATTGTTGAACAACCATTATTCCGTGATTTTATGAGCCAACTACCTTCATGTACAATTTTTACACGTCATTCCTCTGTCGGTAATATTTGCGTGTGTGCACGGAATATTTATGGGATGGCTTGTTAACTAGGTCGTTGTGCATATGGAAGCAATGACCGCGCGGTTAGCTATTGCTTTTATGGTAGCATGCACATGGGAAGCCCATGAGAAGTCATTCATCCCAACCCCCTCCCGCGCCTACGTTACTTATGGTCATTTTTCCATGAAAGATTGTCACAACCACAACAACCTGAGATTTAAGGCAATTTCCGTGGAAAATCTTCGCAATCCATAGGTCCTATTCAGAATGCGATTGGCGCAAGTACAGAGTATAGATGTCAGCAGAACGGTATTATTTTATTCCACTTTCGTGTATTTTCTTTACTTTCATTCTATTTTACATATTAGCTCTCGAACAAAAAATACACACGGTATCAGTAAACTACATATAATACATCCCTTGTTCCCCCTCGGTCTATTTGGCAGGCATTAACATGAGCAGTTAACGGATTTCCTGCAGAACCACTTGCATATTCTCACAAATAAGGATCTCTTCCAGAAATGCCCTAAGTTTTTGAGCTACATATTTTCTATTTTGCATTATCGTTTCCTGGAAGGAGAAGAATTTGTAGCCATTCAGTAGGAGCTCCTCGTGACTTGAGAATGTGCACAAAAAGGTGGAACCCGCTGACGTTAACTTATGTATTAACTTCCGTGACAGAAGGAAGCTACAAATTTCCTGGAAAGGTCCATTTTCACCTGATCTGCTCGGAAAATCATCTTTTTTACTCCTTTCTCTTTCCTGGAATAGCACTCTTTTTTATAACTAGAATTCTGGTTCACACGAACTGGTTCTACTTACATCAAGGAAGTACATACATACTTTGCCTAGGTTCCAGAAGCTGTTTTACAAGGTACAAACTGTGATATTGTGTACACATCCAGAACGAGGTGTAGCACTGATATTGAGTGATATGTAGTCTTACTCAAACAAAAAGAGTGGAAAGAGTACAATTTTTCTAGCAGAAACGAGAACGGTAGACCGCATGCGTTTTTAAGAATTTCTTTATCGCGATAGCACATGATGTGTCTGACTTCTTACACGGAGAGTTCAGCAGATCCGTTTGTGCATCCATCGAGCAGAATGATCAGGTCTTTAGAAACTCCTCCGCTTCCGCCTTTTGTCGAAATCTCGCAATTTCGTTAAGTCACCGGGTCGTCGGCACTTCATTGCTCCTTTTGGTCAGTGGCACCCAACCTGGTACTACACGCAGACAATCTGCCGAAAATATAGGCATACAACCCACGTGTACGGTTTGAGTTGAGGTCTTTTCCGTTCCGCGTCGGTATTCTTGTCAGAAACTCGCTTCTTGGTCCTGGTGGTCGAAGAGCTGTCCTGAAGCGAACTCCCGGTGGACGAACGGGTTAAACTCGAGCAATTATCCCTCAGGCAAAATTGTCTTCCATAATTGGTCCATTGCATGGTTTGATAAACGACATTTGTTATCAGAAGACTCTGATTTCATCGGCTATAAAGAATTGTTATGGAATATAAGCTGTAGAAAGTAGTGAAACATATAATATAACATTTCTTCTCCAGAAATTTTTTGAACTCGTGGCTACATAGCTTGACTGAATGACGACAACCTTCGCGAAAACTTCATTATAACCTGCTTTGAAGAGCTGCGAACAAAATTAGGTTGCTTCCGCGATCAAAAGTTGTCCTCCATCTTGTTCGGGTCGGATTCGTCGCTTATAATTCACACTTTCGATTACATTTCAGCACCTGGTTTATAATGCTGGACCTCAGCTTCATCGAAGGCCACAGTTCTTAGCTTGGGAAAGAAAGAAAAAGAAGAGAGGCTTTGATCCTCAATAAACAATCTGAAGCGATCGGTTGTGGCTTATAAGATAGAAAATGCGGAAACGTGTTCTGACTCGGGATTGAGGCATACATACAAAGTGGAAATTAGAAGGAACGAGTCTATCCGACTTGCGCCATCACTGATCTGATTTACCTGTAGTTCTGCTCCTGTTAAGAGCTTGAGTTCTTGAGTTCTTCGCATTTATCTATAGCTGCGTACAAACAAGGTTTCGAGGTTTGTTGACCTGAATGAGTGTAAAGAACGGACACTCTGTCAGACTGACTTGACACTTGTTGACATTTTACGTAAAAGACTTGTCAACACAATGATATAAAAGTTCTCTTTTTCCAAGCATAAAAGTTCTTTACCGCTTGCTGTGAGACGTTTCGGTCCATACCCTTATAACTTATGCATTATTACATGAGGTGAAAAGAACACTGGCGAATATTTAGAACTCATCGTTTTCCCCGAAGATTTTAGATTTTGCTCCTCGCTAAGATTGAGATTTGCTCTTATGCTTTAGCTAGTTTGAAAGCTTCAAATATTGTCATTTGCAGGGTGACCGAAAAGTCTTTGGCAGGGGTTGAAGAAAGCGCGAAGTAGTATGGTTCATTTCAGTTCTGTTCGTGGAATAATCAGTGGGTTGTTTTCTATGTTTCTCGGAGAAACTCTTCTGAAGAGTTGCCATATAGGCATGTTGTCCGACATTGAACGAGTTTTTATCGTACGGCTACGTAAGTATGAACATGAAGTAGTGGCTAAAAACGCCTATGCAGATTATATCTGAACCTTCTATTCTCCTCATTTCGAATTCAGCATCATTTCTGCGTTTAGCCTCCAGTGCTTTCAGACACCCACATCGTTGTTACGATGTGTTGCTGCGGCCTTGCAACAACGATTAAACTCACCGAAAAACAGCTGAAATGGCTTGGTTTCCACTTTCATCCAATCGCCTTAATCAGGCGAAAATGAAAGCAAAACAAAATTATTAGCCTGCTCCCAAAAATTATTCTCATGAAAATTGAAAACATGCGATTTAAACGGTATTATCATAAAGTCTAAGGATTATGTGCGTATCAAGTGCATTGTTCCACATAATTGCGTTACAGTAAAACTTACTTTCCAACTAAAATGCTTAGATAATGGCAGGTTAGCAATAATAACTAGTTCTCAGACATCAATCTGCATTTTTTAGTAACAGCAATCAAGCAAAGCCAGCGATAGTGAGTCCTCATGTTATCCCCAACGATGCACAATGTTCCTGGGGAAAGGTCAGAACTCATTCATCCATCACTATGAGTTGTGATTAGAGACTTTTAGAATCTGGCTGATTAAACTTGCCACTTATTACTTGTTATTTGACACTTGAAAACCATATTCTTCCTCCTTAGTTGTAGGGGAGTAGTTACTCCAGCTTCCTTCTAAGTTTTCGCCGATCATTGGCTTCACATTGCCATGATCTTCCCATAATTTCTTTATTTTACTTTTTCCAACGATCCGGTGATCACCTTGAAGCATGGAATAGTTCCATGAACACCAAATTGTTACCTTCTGGGTCTATCTGTTATCGGTTTTCTTGCAACATGACCAGTCCATCATATTTTTCTTTCCGTCGCATCATTGTAGGCATCTTTGAACAATGTGCAGTCCCTGATTTCTCCGTTTCTGATTCTATCTCGTCGTAGAATCTGAAGTACATATTACTATATTTTCCCCTCCATGGCCTTTTTCGTTGTCAGCAGTTTCATTTTGTCTGCCTTCCACATTGTTCACGTTTCGCAGCCATACAATAGCCGATTCAACTATTTTAATTAATTAATGAGGATATCAAGAGAAATCGCCACAGCACAACGACCAGCTCAGCGACAGCTATAGCGCAGCATTCTTGGCATTCGCCTGTCTAAAAATATCGGTGCAATAGCAATCAGACACAGAACAGGCCTCAGCGATTGGATTCACTTGGCTCTTCGAACGAGGTGGATCTATGCCAAGAAACTCACTAAAGGAAGGCAAGATTGGTGGGCTTTAGTAGCTACTAAATGGATGACAGACCCCGAACGATGTGGCTCGACGATATAGTTAAAGGGATGCAGAGCCAAAGATATAACGTCAAACTGGGTTACGTCGATGGAAATGATGCTAAGAAAAATGCTGAGCTCTTCGCAAGAACAGTTCAAAACAAATTGTGCCGTTGCGATGTGGAGATAGTATAAATAGAAAAATAAAATAAGGATATTGATTGGACAGCTTCTCATCATATTTATCGACTTCTTACTTCCATATTTTTCGAGGATCTTCTCACTTTGTCGTGTCGGGAGATACTACAGCATCTCTTAGGAGGCGGGACATCAGATCTGCCCATGAGAGCGGTTGGGCTTATAACATGCTCTTTCTCCCTTTCCGTGTTACACATTTTCTTGCAGATTTTTTGTGGTTAGGATAGCAAGGTGCTATAAATTTTTGAATTACCTTGACAACGTAGCCCAACAAATGAAATTTGTAGCGGGTTAAAAATGAAAATTAACTTCCAAGTTCACGGAAGGTATTGCAGCAACAAGCCAGGCTTGCTCAAACTGTCGAGTCATATGATAAGAGACTCTTGAGTGGAAATACGGAAACTGTGCTAGAATACGAGAAATGCTCTTCAGTTCAAGAGCTAAGGATCAAAGACCGAGTGCAGAGGTCCAGCTTCGATAGGATTTTTTGTTATTGTGCGCACAGTGTCATGCTAGATCTCACGGATATCTCATCAGATCATGTGAGAAACCTATTGACGTGCGTTAGAGTTCTTAGTGCTTTCCTGTTGATTGAACGGTAATTTTTGAGCAGAGACCTTTCTCTAATCCTTTAACATGGTCGTTTTTTTATAACTAAGCGTCTGCTCTTAAGGATCGTTTTGTTCAACTTGTCTTCCTCCTATTCCTGAGGTATTCAACCCTGCTGCCCTCGAGTAGAGCGAGTCGAGCAAATAATTAAGTAGTCGTGCGGATTTTTGATGCCTGTCTGGGCTGGTTATTTTTTCTTGCAGCAAAGGCTTTTGTTAAAACATCCATAACAAAGTGCAGGAAATGCGTGACAGCGATTTGTGAGAATTGTCCCATTCCGGCATTACCCCTGGACAAATGGCACAATTCTATTGGAATTCAGATTTCTTCCTACTTTCCCTTGGTATGAGAAACTCTTTCCTTTATGAGTGACAGTACCAACCTCACATCTCCTATCCAATCACGCAGCATATGATTTTCCCACCGAGTGAGATTTGAACAGCATGTTGGTTGAAAAAGGGTGCAATTCATACTCAAATTACTTGGGAAAATGGGAATTGCTAGTTTCTAGTTAATTGCTTCTAGAGACTGACATAATATGTTCTTTGTACCAGTTGCAGACCTTTGCAGGGCTGCCTTTTATCCACCATAAATCACGCGGTCCGTGCCCGCATTCATGAAGATCTCCAGGAACGTTCTGGGCTTACCGCCTCCCTAAAGTGGACGAGTTTCCCGACCAAAGTGTTGCATATCTTGGTAGCTTTATCACCCCCTGATAACATGGATTGAGAAGGATAGCTCCAAGATAACATGTTTATTCTTACCTCAAATACTCGTCCACGTTAGAAGAGCGTGTGAATTACAACCTACCGGGGTATGTTCAAGAATTTGGGCCCTGGAAGTTGGTTTGAGGGTGAAGAGCTCTCAGTAGACAGGGTTACCAGGTAAACAGAGATGTTTTTTTAAGAGAGTGGATGAGATATAAAACTTTCCCATAGAAGATCTATCGGACTGTTCTGACTAATTGCATCAACAGTAACGTCACTGTAACAGATTTCTTTGAATAATTTCATAGCCTGAAGTAGAAGAAACGGTGCAATGCTTTCGCTGGGTTACGCATCTTCAAGAATAGCCAAGGTTCCTCAACAGAAAGATGACACAAATCTTTTTTTCGGATTGACAGACATGTGCCTTGGTGTGCAATCAAACACCACTAAGGATCCTCGGAATTATGTCACTCCAGCGCCAAGATTGCAGCCAGGAATGAGCGAAATTCCGGTTTCAGAAGCCGGACATTCCTCAATTCTGGCGTCATATAAGCAATTAACTTATAGGCGTCAGGAAAAAAATGCGGTGGTTGAGTCGAGCGACGTCATAGATGCTATTTCTGTCCCTACCGCCAAATTTTCTGTATTTCAAGCTTCCCTCAGCTTCCGACTTCGGATTTCTGACCTTACACAGTACATTCGCACTGTCCTCCAAAATTATCTTATTTTTAGGATCTTTTTATTTTCGAGAAATTTCAGGCAAACCCAACATAGACCTAAAGTTGTATTATTGCAAAGTGCGATTATGGCTTAAAAGGAGTCTGACTTCTGTAGGGCTCGCTTCAATTGCCGATTCCCTGGGAGAACAAAGGATTTTTTTGGAGCTTCTGGAGCTCACTAATTATAATAGTGCTTTTTGTATATTATAATTTATATGCCTTGGCCTCCACACCTTCACTCATCGTTGAACACAAATCACTTATGGCAGTTAATTTTTTTTGAACAACGCCATCGCAGTGTTCTTTTTTCACTTGCTCCCCTTTTTGGAGCTTTTCCATCGCCTTAAACTAGCGACAATTTTCTATAAGAAGTAATGGAGCACGAGTCGTTTTCTTGCTAATGACAGCGATTCTTTATAGAAGTTAGAGCTATGCGGAAAACATGAATCATCCATTTTCAATGCTTAGTTCCTTTATGGAAATGAAGTGAAGCGGATTTTATCTACAAGCTGGAGATATTTTAAGGTATCGTGTGACTAAAAGGCATGTATCAGATGTGTTCTGCCCATTGGAGGCTGGCAAAGCGGAATTAATGGAAATGGACTTTTGTCAGGCTCTAGTATTATAAAAAAGGTGACTCAACACTTTTTCTGCTAATTTTAACAAAACTAGAGTTGCCTCTGAGTACATCTCTTTAAGTACAACTTTCTTCTGCCTTCCGTGATGTCGTGCACTAAATATTGATAGCAGTAGTGAAGAAAAAATGTTAAGTTCCGTTGCATGTGCCACTTTCCAACAGCTTCGTTGGAATGACATATGTGCATACTTAGCTGCTTCCTGGAATGCAAGATGATTCAGCATTATTAGCAAAAGTAAAATAGCGATAGGGCGGTAAGGTGATAACTACAGTCCCCGTCGAAAAAATGAACGGAATGGGGTATGGAGCGTTATGCCTGGAGGAGGCATCGCCGGAGAGCGTCGGGATTGGTCAAATTACGTAACCGGCCAATCGCAGAGCTCCATCGCGCCGCCCTCTCCTGGTACAACGCTCCACACACACGAAACGCGTCTGAGGCTGCAGAATCGCGGTGGGACTTTTTCGACTCTCTCAATTGGATCGTTTTCTCTCCGCATCCATAGGTGCGATAGTCGGAGCCGAACCGGAAAAATACCCATTTTTTCGCCAACTTTCAGTACTTTCAAAAGGGAGGAGGATGCTGTCGGTGAATTACAGGGTATTTGACACCACTAGGTAGGATATGGATCGATTAGATTCCTCGGTCCCTTCCATTTTGGGAATAATAGCAATTTGAGTGTATTTTATAATATGTTGAAATTGAAGCCGAATTTCGCTCGTCGAGGCGATGACTCATCGCGCCGTCACCACCAATTCCGCTGCAGAGCCCCTTCACTTTGGGCACAGTTAACGAGCCTCGGACCCCTCAGACCCTCTTCACTTCGGAGACACCCCGGCTCGCCCCTATCGCCCTATGCCTGCCCCCCCCCCCCCCCCTCGCCCTGTCTCTTTTCGCTAGCAATGGAAAGAACTTGTCTATTCTAATGAATAGTTTTCCTTTTGCATGAGCCCCTGACAATTTCATTACCAGATTTTTATCCTCTCTCCGTGCTCTTCCTCGCCACTGCTTCCCCCAAAGACTTCCTGGTTTTTGTTCTGTGGGGAAACGAAGCAATCAGCCAGGACAATTTCGCACCTGCTGCACATCCCACATCCCATCAACTAACTCATTTGCTTACTCTTCAAATATTAGCTTTTTTTCTTATTGAATGTGTGCACTCCGCTCTAACTATGTATGTACCTTTAAGGCATCGCATTACATACCGCAGATGAAATTTAATAGAATTGCTGGGTTTTTGCTCCATTCACTTGCTTCAAAGACTGCATCTAGCATACATTCACTATCCTACCGTAGTGTATAATGTGACGCGGCGATCCTTTGACCTTTGTCCTGATCTTGTGGGACAAATAGAATTTCAAAGGCCTACTACAGTTTCAGCGGTACGTAAGTATTTGCATAGGCTGCATTGGTTTACAGCCGTTACGCCACATCTTTCTCACAATAAAATTCGCCGCGAACCACTCACGGTGGAAATTTGCAGGATTTCGAGCGAATGGTGTGCTAATATGTTTTCTCCTTTTTTCAGCAAATTTGTTCCTGAGTATGATTTTCCAGAAAAAAAAAAACGAAAGAACAGCGTCCGTATGCAATAATTTTTTCTTCCAAATATTTGTACTTAAATGCTTCGTAGTCTACTGGAACCTAATTCTTTTAGTTTCGCGAAGTTCTTGCAGTTGAAATCACATGATGCAGGGTACAAATACAGGATGTATTCTCCCACAAGAAAAAAAATAGATTGCACAATTCTTCCTGAAACTTTTGACTGTGAAAATGTTTACAATGAATTTTCTGGCATGTGACCTTTAAAACGTATTCTGCCATATCGATAAAGGAAATTGGCCATTAATCCTCCTATGATTCAAAAACTACATTTTCTGTTGGGAAAAGAAAATTCTCCGCTGGAAATTTCCGTGTGGGAAGGTTTTTGCTATGCTGATCCCGAATTCTGTTTTTCTTTGACGCCAATCACCCATTTCTTATTTCATTTTCGGTTACGGTATGATCTCAAGAGAATATTTTCCGTAACTGCACGGAAATGGCGTCAATTTGCAAAATACAGTGAACTCCAAACGATCATAGACAAGTGGCGGGACCGCGCAGCGGTGTTCTTGGGCAGAGACACATGGGTTCTGCATGCTGACTCTGGTTGTCTGCTTCTGCCGTGTAGCTCTTCACTACATATTGTATGGTTTTGCGATAGATCGCCATTTCTTTCACACTGGCTGATTTGCTATTTCTCTACTCTATATTGCTGTGCCCTATCGCATTTCAGTTTTTCCTTGCGGGAATGTTTTACCTGCGTCCCTGGTTCCTATCTACGTAGTAACTTGCTAAGCATTAGTAATCCTACAAAAATTTAATGCTAAATTCATGGAGCAAGATACAAGTCACAGTCTGGTTGGATACAGTATCCATGGCTAATTTTGTTGGATATTCAGTGAACGTTTTATGGTCTTCAACTTGCACTTGAGGCCGTTCTCGTTCTGATTGTTATTTTTCCGGCAAAACTCCCACAGCCTACGCTGAAGATCCTTCGGGTCGGCTCTGAATTTATTCCTTTCCAATTCTTTCCAGTTCGAGATCATGTACATAAAACTTTTCTCTGGATTAAAATGTTTGGATATTATTCTCTTTCAATTTTACCCCCTGAATAAGCTGAATCTACTCGTAGTAAAGGGCACGATGAACAACAAGTGTTTAATGTTCCATGTGGTGGTTCCAAAGGTCAGTGAGCCTTGCCATGATCCAGTGTCCCTCTATATTTTCCATGAATGTTTTCGATCTTAGTAAGCGTTTTGTATCACATTCCTGCCAAATCCAAAATTGGAAAAATAGTACAGTGGAAGTATTAGAATGCTGGGGCAGAAATTTGCTCATAACGAGCATTTGCCTTTTTCTGTGGGCCGCTTTGAACTAATTCAATTTTGAAGAGCTCACAAGCGCATTATTCATGTAATTCATTAAGGATTGGCCTGGAGAAGCGAAGAAAATTTTATTGAAGTGGAGCGAGTAAGAAAAAAAAAACGGAAAAATGGGAGAAATTGTGTCTTTACATTTCTCTCAAAAGGTAAAGGAAAGTGGCACTATGTACCTTTATGAAAGTTGAAACATAGTACATGATTGATTTTGTGAGAAAACCTTCTTTTGAGAGGGAAGAAAGTACTCGCAACCAATTTTCAGTCAGTGATCATTTCGGGCACCTGAATAATGGATAGGTACACCCCAGCAACAGGTTATCGCTCAATTTCTAATGTTCTCAGTGACAGTGCTCGAGATTTATGCCCGTACTTGAGCTGGTAATTGGTGTCGTTCTCTGGTGCTCTCAGACATTCGTGGGGGTGATGGGCAGGTAGGACCCCATCGCTCCGCCCACTTTTTGAGTTGGGGGAGCGTATCTGGACGTCCAAGAAGAGCAGAGCGTGCTGCCCATAACCCCGGTCGTCCCCCCATCCGCCGGAACCCAATAATGTGTTCGGGGGACAACTGCGAGGGCACGTGGGGGAACGTCTTCCGATTGTCGGGGGTAGGTGCCCCGCGATTTTGGGTCCACCCCCAGGTACAACTGGGGGTGGACCCATTTCCACCTGCATTCCACCCCCACGAATGTCTGAGCTAAACACTTTCATCAGAATGAAGAACAGCAGAAGTACTAGAACAGTGTCCTTCATAGGCACTTGATTAGCGCATGTGGAGAAACATAGCTCCCAGGAACATTTCTGATTTCTCTCACCTTCATTTACGTCTTCTACAAAAGCACCAAAATTTATTTATTTCCAAGATTATTTTAAGACTATTTATATTCCCTGTTCCTCAGGCAAAAAGGGAGAAATTGGTCTATATTAGGTGTTTCTTCTGCGAACAACCAAAATAAAGCAGGATCTCTCCAGAAAAGAGCGGATCCCAGCAGAATTCCACAATGTTCTCTTGAAGTTTTGCCAATTCTGCTGAATTTGCAGAATTTTCAAGAAGATTACATACAACGCCTGTGGTTATCTGCATTTTTTATGTATCGGTTCGTCTACCCATAGGTGTGGCTCAAAAAGCGGTGTACATTATCGTTAGGTAGCAAGGGGCGTAACCAGGTGTCTCTGATTGGCGTATTTTGGCCGCCAGTAATGCCCACCTGCTTGAACAGTGTGGCGGCATGCGCAGTTGCACCATGTATTACGGAATCGACGCCAAGTGGGCGTGATGGGCGACCAGAATTCGCCAATCAAAGCCAAGTGGTCACGCCCATTTTTCTCTCAGGATGAAACACATTCATAAAAAGAGATAAGAGAGAATAAAAAATTCTGATTCATATGAACCCAGAAAAAGTGTACTGCACTTGAGTACTGGGACAGTAAAAACACAACAGAGGAGGAATTCTTAACAACGATACAGAATTGCAATTATTATCTCTTGGGAATGGACTTGTCTTTCAATAACCAATTGTACGCCCCACCAGTGTGCCAGAACCAACTGTTTGGGTACACAGCTGGCATTGTCAGGTTTGAGTATTCCTCCATCTTCATCACTCGTTACTTCACGATATTGAGGCGTGAATATTCGAAAGATATATTAGGTCGTCAAGTATGAAATGTCTGATTTTGAATGAGACAGTTTCGGGTAATGTTTCTCCAACAAGATTGGGTACGAGCAATCCAAATATGCCCCTATGCTACCGGCACAGCCTTGCCATCTTACCGGTAGTATGGTTGCGCTAACGGCTTGGTAGCCAGGGAAGCAGGCGGCAATAACGTGGCGAAGGGCATTTCCAACATGATGTTGAAAGTGGAAAATTTTCTCTACCATAAAATGGACTAATACTTGGGAGAAGTGGTGATCAAGTAGAGCAAGGTTTGGCCAGTGCAACGAATGGCAGGTGGACTCCTCTCCTTGCTCCCCTGGTTTACGCACGCAGTTTTGGAAAAAGTGGTCAAAAAATGGCACCAATTTTTGGGGCTCAAACTGTGAAAAATTCGTTCATCGAGCCACTTTACCTTGTCGCATTGCCTTGAACACCTGAATAATATAGGGTTACGAACGCCAAACCTTGCTACATATACAGGCATACTGTGGCTCCTATCCGCTCAAGCCACAGCTTCCAACGCATCATAATCCAGGTTCATCACAACGCTCACTTTGCAGGTTTATATCTCCAGGAAGAAATTTCTCAAAACATCGGTGTCCCGTTCGTTTATTAGCCACTCCCTTTCCAAACATTTCTAGGGTATTTCGAGTTGTCCTCACTTTACAGGCTCCGTGATGGAACCAATATTCCGAAATGATACGATTTTTTGTTTTCGAGTAGTTTCACAAAAGTTCCTCTCAAACAAAAATTTTTAGGTTCGTCAGAAATTAAATAGGTGATTCTGAGAGAGGGAGAATTTACCTCCATAATGGAAGAAGAGATGAGAGTGGACCTAAAGAAACCCCGAAGATACCTGCTGCCAAACTGACCTCTCAAAAAATCAGACATTTCATACTTGACGACCTAATAGGAGGAAGAGGAATTGGTGAGAACACATGCACTTTGAAGCGCATAGAGTCTCACAGAGAGGGCGGCGCCTAGGAAAACCTTCATCGGCTCCAGCGCAGTTTCGTTCCAATTTTTTCTTTATTTCGTTGTTGGTTTCATTGAAATCTAGAAATTCCATGGAATACACTGTCACCTTTCGAATTCCTAGACTGATGGTTTTTCTTTCAAAATTTTCAGGAGTTTTTAGGTAAAAATGAGTGTTTTCTCCTTGATTTACTAAACGTTACAGAACCCGAGTGATTGCCTTTCAACTTGGTACACCAATGCCCAGCATATGCAGAAGTTTAGTTATCGTTTCATGAAACAGCTGCAAAATCGAACTCTGGATCCTGGAAAAAATGTCCGTGGCGATGATTATCGCACGGATTGGAAAAATACTCACCACCAGTGTGATTACCAACTGAGTGAATTCCTAGACTAAATGTTTCTGGATATTTGTGTCCAGAGAAGTGCACTACATACTTCAAGTATCCTTTGCCGAAATCCATCAAAGTCAGCGCCGTATGCGGTTTGCCCTTTCAAGCCCTCTTCACCTAAATGGATATATTGGATTAGGGCTCTGGGAAAACAAATACTGCGGTAGGGCAGATATTAAGGGAATGAATGTGGAGTATTAGGAATGAGACAGTTGCAAGGCTATCTTAGACCGGTGTAGATAAATTACCTTCCGAGAGAACTAGAATTAGCTGTTAACCTGTGGGTAAAGAGGATCTGGAGGATTCCACGATCGGGAGGATCTCTAGTCAACCTCCCCCCCCTCTCCGTCCCCCTCGACCAGAGAACCCACACCTCTGGAAATCTTTAAATTTTGCACAAAAACACCACAGGAACCTAATTGAAAGTTTCATATATGCGAGAACTTGCCGGACCAGCACATGATGTCTTTGAAAATCTCACCGGAAATTCTAGTCAGAGACTACAGTGCAGGTTTTCAAGAGGAAGGGGAACAATACATTTGAATGCGCTGGTTTTTCTTTGATTTCTGATGCTCAGCACTGTTTTCTCTGAAGCCCTTAGGATATGCGTTTAACTCTCATAATGATCGAAACTCTGCATAATCTCGACACGTGCTGTGTGACGTACACTGCAATCATGTGGACGCTTTCTGGACGCTCTTTTTTTCTGGTGTCGGCTGGGCTGATATTTTGGGCTTTCCATTGTTTTTCTCTTTTAGCCGAATGCTCATCTTACTAAATCACTAGACTTTAAGGCCCAACTGTTCAGTCCTGAATTTATTTTGCCCAGCACATCTCGTAATAAACTTCAGTGCTCCATGATGGATGTACCTAGTATGTACGCTGTCAGTCATGGCTGCGTGACAAGAGGAACGCTGCTGAGCTGCGATTGGTCGATTCATGTGCGCGTCGCGGCTGCAGCCTTCAAACGTACGAGCGGCTCTGGGGAGGAATAGACAAGTTTTCTGAGCTAAGGTGGGACAGGTGAATGCCATCGAAGCTGAAAAGTGTAAGGAGGTGTCCACCAGTGTCATTCAATGCGTCGACTTCGAAGGAAGAACCTGGATTTAGGGGGCGTACGCGTGCGGCGCGGTTGCGTCGCGGGGTACGTCTTGACCGCCTCCCGTCAGTCATGCACGAGAATCCAGAGCTCCATGTGTTTGCACAGGTTCGAACAGGGAACAGGAGGATCGGACGGGAATGAGAACCATGGTGTCGATGGAACTCGCGGATGCGCAGACGATCAGAGTGCACCATGTGATATAGGTGTATTGCGTAAAACCTCGACCTCTCAGGAGTTATTTCCGGATACTGAGCACTTCTTTAGCATTTTGACAGGCAAAGTGTCTATTAGGAGAAAAGGGAGTGGTAGCTCTCGAAACGAAGATAGGTGGAATTTTTTTTCGCAACGGACATTTCAGGTTTGCCCAAGGGCAGAGCCTGTGAGCCTGTGGTAGCTTCATTCCCAGCTCCAGCAGATTCTCGATCTTCTCAATGGTGTGGGACGTCTCAAAATGCTGCAGAAGAAGAAATGAAGGGACGAGATATATTGTTAAAAGACTGCATATCCTCCTTATTCAGGATGATTTTATCGAATCACGTATATTCTAGATATTTTGCCGCTTTTTATCAGAGGTCCTGGATTTCTTAAGGCCGCGGGACATGTCGGAAAGTGACGTCTTTGAATGCAGCAAAATAGAAATTGGGACATAGGAATGCGTTACATTCCAGAATATGCTAAGAAATCAAGCGTGAAAATGACGCAACCACAGGCTCTGCCTTTGGGTAATCCTGAATTCTTCGTTACGAAAACAAATTTTTCCTTGTCGCTTTTCGACATGTCATGAGGAAAGCCTCATGAAAGTATGCGTCGTCTTATTTGTCCAGCATTTCAAATTCCTGTTTTCTCGCACAAAAACTGTCGGTCTTAACAGTCGGTAGGTACTCCTTTTTTGTTCGTATCATCTTACACAGGAAGAGTCAAAACAACTCCATTGTCCACCATGCGAAAGTACTACCAAGCCAGGGCTTACGTATAGTCAACTCCAAATGTCCGCAGACAAGAGTTGGGACCGCGGCGCGGTTTTCCTCCGTGTCTCTGCCCTGCATGCCCCGCTGAATCCGTGCAGCAGAAAGCGAGAGACCCGCGCCGCGGTCCCAACTCTTGTCTACGTACTTTTGGAGTTGACTATACATGTAGTCCTGCGAGTATGTCTGGGAACGAGCTGTCTCATTTGTTCCGTTCCTGATTCGTGTTGTTGGTACTAATCCATGAAATATTCCATGAATATCACGTATTACTTGGGTTATAAACTGTACACGAGGTTGGTGAGTTGCCAACGTTTTTTCTACAGAGCCTGAAATGGGCGACCTAAGTGGCCAAATATCCGATGAAATCTCCTCACGAATCCAAAGTTAGTACATTAGGATTACTTTTTACTCATGGATTTAGATGGCAGATCCTATGCTCACCTTCATGTTGTCGGAACGCTGATTTCACGGCTGCACTTCCTTCTTCCTTCCTTCCTTCCTTAGCGTTTGTCCCGCTTTGATGCAGGGTCCGCTCTTCTTGATTGTAGTCGCCATTTACTTCGTTCATGTGCTTGATCAGGATGTAGGCTCACGATCTTCAGGTCGTTGCGCAACGTGTCTGTCCACCGCTGCTTCGGTCTTCCTCTAGGCCTCTTTCCTGAAACCTCAAATTCGTAAGCGATCTTCTCGACTGATTGCTCAGAGGCACTTAGCACATTGCCCAATCAACGCAAACGCTGCTCGCGCATCTTTTCCTGGGTGGGCGCAACGCCATAGCGCTTTCTTATGTCTTCGTTCCTAATGTGGTCAAGTCTCGTAATGCCTAAAACTCATCGCAGCATCCTTGCCTCCATTACTCCTAGTCGGCGTTCAATTTCCTTTGTAGCGGGTCAACACTCTGAGCTGTAAAGCGCAGCTGGACGGATCACTGTCCGGTAGATCTTTGACTTGAGGCTGTTGCTGATCTTTCGGTCACAGGTGATGCCTGATGTGGCGCGGAATTTCATCCATCCGGCGTTTATGCGCGCATTCAGCTCGGTCATCAAGGAGGCATCATTTCTGATAAACGATCATTTCACGGCTGCACTGTAGCCACTAAATTAGAAGGTGAGCGAAGACCGTCGCCTTGTTACACACGGAAAACGTAACCTCCAATAAATAAATATACAAATCAAACTCCAATAAGCAGCAACTCGATTATAGTATTACCGAGCCAAAGCGCCGCTTCGCGGCGCTTTGTCTCGGACCCGTGTGCCACGTTACTTTTGGGCCAGTCCAACTCCAAAAACCACTGTCATCCACACGAAGCGCAGCTTCGCCGCGCTTCGCGGATGACAGTGATTTTCTGCGAAGCTGCATAGGTCGTCACCGCTTGGAAAATAAATTCTATCATGTTAAAATTGGAGGTAATATTCCTCTGAACCGCTATTAAACAGGTCTTTACTTAAGCAGTCTGTTATCAGCATTACAAACGGCAAACTCCATACTTCAGCGATTTTTGTGCTTGTCCAAAAACAGGGAGTTCTGCGAAGAGAAAAACTTCGCAAATGTACCATTATTCTCTCTTCAACTTACAGCTGCGTTACGCTGTCAATTGGTTTCCTTACCTGACCGAAAACACGGCATTTGCTCACTACTAAGCTGTACCGAAGCAGTGCGGGAGCAATTCCCGTTCAACTCTTGAGTTTTTGGATGACTCACTGCTTGGATTGCGAAATCACACACGTCCCATTAATGTTTCCTCCTTACATCCTTCGAAAACCCAGAATTTCCCGTTTTTCTCGGAAATTACACGTCCTGTTTGAAGATTTCCATGTTGTACACATACATATACCATGGGCGTGTCATTGGGCGGGTCATCCGCCCGCCTTTTCCGGCGATTGAGCCTGTGGCGGCGGGCGAAGGAGGTGGGGCGAGGCGAGGCGATCAATGACAGCGTGACCTGTCATCCCTCGCGCGGCGATGGGGGGGTCTGCGCTTTATATAGATTAAGATACATTCGCCTTTGACGGCAGAAATCTCCGAGAAAACCCAGCCACTCGTCGCCTTATGCAAGAGAATTGGATTGAATACTAAATTAATACTAAGACACAAACCTTAAAAATCACATCATACATGCAAATATGCATAGTAGTCCGCGAAAGAATATGCGAATCTAAATTAGTGCAAAGTCAACAGGTGTAAATTCTACAATTCTGGCGAAAACTATCCAAAGGGCGTTGACTTGGATATGATATCAAAAATGATACTACACTGTGTTATCTAAATATTCATATGTTTATATTTACATTTTCAACCTGTGATGTAAAGCAAGATATTTATTGTTTGTCAAAATGATGCATTCAGACTCTGGTTACCTTTTCCTTAGGAACACTCAGCTGCTATAAATAGAAAAATAAAGAAAAGGGCACACAGAAAGCGAACTCTTTTCCAGTCTGGTTCTTATTCATGCTCATTACCTGTGATCAAACAGAAGGCTACGCTTCATCTAGGAATGTCTTCTATAAGCTTCAACACAGACTATGAGTCAATGAGCGAAGTCATAAATCGTGACGCTCAGGGGTTTGGATTAGGATTTATTCTCTGTTGTTGAACCTCTCCCTCGACGAATCGAAATTATCATGCCTCATTGAGCAAGGCCATATATTAGGTACATACATAGATTAGTAATTCAGTTGATTAAGTCCTGGGCCGCATGCGTTATTGAGATTACCCAGGGTAAACGTGTTAACTACTCCACCTCCCGGGTTTACCTGTCGTTTACATGGGCGTGAAAATATCTACCGTGAATGACCTCAATGATGCTTCCAGAGGCTGAAAACTCGGATGTTTATCCAAGGAAACTAGTATAACAGATGTTGAAACCCATTCTAGACCTGTCCCTGTCCCTTCCCTCTCTGGAGACCTCCTGAGGAAAACCTTAAAGAATAAAAAAAATCTACAAACCACTTGTGTGATTTCAACATTTTCTATTTATATGTAGAATTTCTGCAAGAATTCCGATCCGCACTTGGTAGTGAACGAACGAATGAACGAATGAATGAATGAACGAATGAATGAGTAAATGAATGAACAATGCTCTCATCCTGAGATAATTTCCTCTATTCGCTAAAACCTCAAAAAATGGTTGTTTCCTTCACGTTTCTTTTTTTTTGAATACAGTGCATAGGTCGACTACAATATTTGCACAAGATTTCCGAGAATAACATGCTACGCGGGTGCTACAATAACTGCGTTCCGCATTCCACAGCTACAGAAGCTCCTTATGTCGCAGACAACGTAAGAGACAAATCATCTGCAACTGACTTGCGACAGTTCAGCACTGCCACTTCCGTAAGCAATGTTATTTCCAGAATTCTTCTGAGAACGCCTTAACAAACTGCTGAAAGCTGCAGACGGGGCGCTTTCCACACTGCACTTCCATAGAAGAATGTACAGTGTCGTAGTGGGCATGAGTGACGGCGATGCGATGTAATTCTACATGTGCAGACAGAGATCGTTCCACGGTAACGAGGCCTTCCGCTCCCTTGGTGTACTGCTTGTACACGCCTCTTCTGTGAAGGTGAAGCGGTGACTGTAACGCCATGAGCTGGACCTCTGCATGTACAAAACGGTGAAAATTGGGAGTAGTTCATTCATTCATTCATTCATTCACTCAGCCGTTGCTCGTTTATTCCCGTTTGTTATTTCAAGGCAGACGTTGAAAAAATAGTTTCCTCTTTTCTCATCAGAAATCATGCATAGATGCATAATGAACTTGGATGCAAAATGAAAGTCATCTGGGGTAAACATATTGACTCCTATATTACCGATGGGTGAATTCGAAAGTGAATGACACGTTCACTGTGGGTAGTCCCAATGAAGCATCTGGTTTCCGTTTTAACTACCTCTGAATCAGAAAGAAAGCGCTGTTTATCGTTGTTTCCTTTTCGTAGCCCAACCATTCTGAATCAGATAGATGGTCCTGTTTTTATCCCTTATTCTTTATTCAGTCTCTATATCGCAAAGGTACAATAGATGTTGCACTGTTTTTGCGTAGAATTCAGCACTCTTCTTGACGTCTTCAGTTATAAGTGTTTTCCAGTTCGACATCACGTCTTTAGCTCGTCTTGTTTTTGTTTTTCTTTTTCTGTTTTTTTTTGTTTTTGAATTTTTTCTATTTTTTCTGGTCCTGTTTTTGCTAAAGGATAAAATATAAAAATAATCAAGCTCATCATCAAGCTGATCAATAATCAACAAATTCGACACTGAAATATTTTACCCTTACTGTTGCTAATTTCGCACCGTTATTCTACTGCCACGCGGGTCTTGAAATGTATAGGTTTATTGAGGTCGATTTATTTACAGTTAGCAGAAATTTAATACATATGTATCAACCAGAAGTATTGAATCGGCGTGAAGGTTATTGCTGCAGTCGGATAGGGGGCTGACGTGTGGTCCGCTTCTTCCCTCCTTCTTGTCGGAGCCCGGTAGGATCTTATATGTACAGTCTAGGGCATGCAAAAGTCGGCGCGGAATGACAGCATTTCCTGCAATCAGTAGGTTAGATCTATGATAAAATGTCGACAAGGAAGTTCATGAGAGAGATATTTATTTCTCACTGTGTTTATTGATGGTTATTGATTGCTAGTCGCAGTTAGCGACACTTGCTATGTATTTTTTCCGAAAACATGTATGGAAATCTTGAATGGGAGGTTTCTGACCACAGAATAGAGAGTAAGAATCACAGGAGAACATTATTCATGAGATTCTAACAACGAGGTAGGCGTTTTTTGGGTTTAGTAGGTGGAAACCTAACACCAAGACCAATTTATGTGCACGTGCTTGATACGAGGATTTATTTCCGATTCGTCATTGGAAAACCTGCTGGTCGAGAAATCTCCCATGTAAAGTACGTATGATACTACGGTTTGGCGCCAATACGCCATTTCCTGCTTGTTTTGGGAAATTATGAATTTCATTGCTTGTTTTCTCTAATTCGAAAAACGCCTATAATGAAACCTTGTGGTTTTTTTCATTTTTCAAGCAAATAGTGTATGAATTCTCATTAGCTCTTTGTTGACCCGACATTTTTGAAAGGATAAACAAATACTGAAAGTGCACTAATTCTGTGAGTTTTTAAACTCTCCGCCAGGCACTGTGCCCTCGCTCCTCAGCAAGCCTCGCCGCATTTGTTCTGTGGGGTTTCTCGAATACGCCCTCAGTAACTGATACTCCCACTCATAGTCCACCACCTGGAGCTTAATTTGCATTTGTTCCAGGTGTGTCTGCTTCTATACACCTCCAGAAGTTAGAAATCAAAGATTTTCCTCCGCAGTCCGAAATTCAACACCATTTTTTGAAGTTTTTGTTCTTGTCCTGCTTCTGGAGGTGGAATGAAACTATACTTATTTATACTTCATTTCAATTCATATTTTATACTGTATCGCCTTATTTTGTATTCCCATGAATATTTAAATCAATGTACATACATTTCTCTTTACTTGTTTCTGCACCTACATAGACAAATTTATCTTAACTGGCTTTCTTGCAAATACAAATTGACGTGATTTATTAAACTGGTTGAGCAAAAGGAATTCCTATACATTTCTATTATTATACAAATGTAATTAAATAGAGTACATAGATTATATAAATACAGGATGACTGAAAAGTATTGGCGCCAAGATAAACAATATTTTTTCTTGTGTGAGCCACAATTACTTTGAGTCTGGCAATGCCTATGGTACACAAATACATGACTAATCAATTCACAAAAAGTTTCCTGAGTGGTACATTACATACATTCGTTTTTCATTGGCGGTGTGAGGAGAAAAGAGGTGTGGCTGCTGGCGAGGGGGGGAGGGGAGGTGGGGGAAGAAATAAGATTTCCAAAGTTGATTTTAAAGTACATGGATGGAAAGTTTTCCCTAGCCTGCTTATGATCGCAATAGGCTTTTTTTCTTGGAAATTTACTGCCAACCGCGTGACTTTAAAATAAATTTTTGATAATTTTTGGTGAGAATACTGCTTTTTGAGCGCCCGTCCACCCTAGCACCATCCTTCCTGCTCCTCGCTCAAGTACCTGATCCTAAGAAGTCCCTCGTTGCCCTGGGATAAGGTAAAGCTGTCTATACCTTTTCCCAATGAAAATAGCAAAATCTCTGTTGCTCTCTTATCTTTGATATCTTGAAAACCAATTATATGAGAGGCTACATAGTGCAGTGTTAAGAGGCGGTTCTGCTGCGAAATTCGACTAAAGGCAGCACCCATGGAAATTTTCGACTTCGAAATCTTAGCATACGTATTTCGGAAGTGTCGAAGGTTGTCAACACTTTCCAAGGACAGAACTTTCTGTTTGCATCAAAAACACATTCTTTAGAAGTTCATAATCAGGTCGCTTTCATTAGATGTGGTCACGTTGTGTGAGCCATGGGATGAGGAACGATAGCAAAAAATCGACAAGGCCGTCTTTTTCACTGGGCGGATTTTGTCGAAATCAGTTATTTTTTTATGAAGTTCTTATGGACACCACTTTCCGTTCGCATTAGAATGCCTCTTCGCACTGTTGCAAAAGAAATGACCATAATTTGCAAAATTAGTGTCAATTAACGAGGAGCTCATTCGAAAACCAAAACATCATGAAGCTCCCTAATAGAGAAGAAATGAGAGAAAGTTAAACTTTTGTTGAAAACTATCTCTAATACCAGTCAAACAGCTATAATTACCGTAAAATACTTATGCAAAAGGATCGCAGTTATCTAGAACAAAAAAAAAGAAAATGAGGAAGATCGGGTCAGATCTCAATACGTAACGAGGACATTTACTGGAGGAGGACCATGGTGTGACGAATAGATCAGCTGGCAATCGATCTTTCCCACGCCCCGAAAAGATTTCGGCGCTCTAATACAAACGAATACAACCGAGAAAACACGTACAATCAGCTGAGAAACAAGTCCGTCTGGTCCTAGTCAATTCCATTGAAAGTAAGTAAAAAGACACTTCTAACGACGCTCATACCAGGAAGGTGTCCCCCAAGTTATGGGATTTTCAAAACATCCCAACAACTTTCCGTGGCTGCTCCTTTTAATGGTTCGATCCTCGTAATAGCCGGAGCCTTCGACGAGGGACTGGCTGTGAGAATATTGGATCTTCTGGGCGGTTACCACTTTTCCATTCTATCAATCCTTTTGAAAAAAAAGACAATAGCACCGGTTATTCATAGACAATAGCATTGTCTATAAATAACCTACTTCTATGGAGCTAGTGCGGAATTTTCAATGACGTGCAGTATGAACACAAGTACCAGTATAAAAACACTATTGAAAAACACTGAACCCTCACACAATAGGTCAATTCCATCGAAACATGTGATGTTCTTTGAATCCTATTGAATTCCTCTTCAAAGCCTCGTGTCTGGAGCCAATTTGCTCCCCCGCTTACCCATACATAGTGCAGAATGCTTAAGTGGTGAGCCAGATTCCGCCTTTATTGCGTGTAAAGAGCTTCCCCGTTGCGTGTCTTCAATATTCGCTCCCGGATTCCCGGATATAGCGATTCCATGCACTTTTCGTTCTTGTTTCTCCATTGTTTCCATGTAGTGGAAGTCATAGAGCTAGAATCAGAAATGTAATACTTTCCCAGTGGGCTTTACTACCTCTTAGAATCAGTAATCACCTCCGCGACGGAGTTATCGCACCAATATGCCATAACAACTACAATCTACTTGTTACTTTACGAACACAGCCCCTATAGTAGTGCTATATACCGTAATTGTAATTTTTATAATTTTTTCAAATGTGCATTAGTGCTAATGTATGTGAGTTCCACTAAAATACAATGTACCCGGCGGTGCCTTGTTTTTCTACCTCCTACATACAAATTTGTGAGATTTCTCGAGGTTTTCGATGAGATCCAGCCCACCGTGCGATTAGTTGCCTGAGATTTCTCCTGTTCGTTGCACGGATTTTGCTTTGGTGAATTCGTTGGGTGTGGTATTACGACAACGTCTTCTAAGCTGTAAGTTGATTTTCGAAGATTTACAAAGCAAGTAAATTCCACGTCCTATGGAACAATAACATGGTCCGAAATTTTTGGCACAATTTAAGAAAAGGGTCACCTAAGAGTTTTTGGGTTCTCTATGTGCTTGATGAAATTCTGATGTGTGAACTTGATGAAGAAATCCTTTGTCATCTAACTTATCATCTAACTCTAGCAAAAACGCAGCTCGATTAGCGTAGTACGTCGTGTTCAAAGCCACTGGCCTTCCTTCTCCAATTTGCTGCCATACCCTTATCCCCTCCCCCTCAACCCTCAACTGCTTCTTCTCTAGATGCCGTGAAACAGCGAAAAGTATTGTGTTGGCCGAATAAAAATCGAATAAATTCAATTAATTTGATTAACAATTCAAAGGTTCATTTTAAAAATCGAACAATCCAGAAAAAAGGCTTCACAGCCCCTGCTATTTCTCACCTGCGGGTGTAAGGCTCTCTCTTTCATGAACATTTCAATCCGTGGACTAATACAGAATCAAATATTCTGATATCGACTGTATCTCATGCATTACTCGATCAACAAACTTGTTGTTGTGTTCATCTGTGGTTGAGACAGGCGGTCGGAGAACAGCTTTATTTGGGTACCGTATGCAGGAAGACCGAAAACTGAACTACACCAAGGAGTTCTCGTCTATATATGTAGATTTCCATGTTTATCCGACATATCAGATCAAAACAGCAAACGTTAATTGTACTGTTTCTTGAGTTGTTCGTCACATCATAGACTTCGGCTATAACACTAGTGGAAAGCTTCGGCAGCAGTTGAGGGGAGGCTGGCAGCAACTGATGGAGATGACCTTAGGTTCTGAACTTGACGGATTCCGCACTTTCGATGAAACAGAGTCACATGTGTGCGATTTTCCTGGGCTACAGAGATGTGTCCAGGATCGCCCCATATTGGAGACCCCGGTTGGGGGGGGGGAGGGGGGTTGTCAGTGCAGAGCGAACTCTCCAAATGGTCAACAAAATAAAGTCTACGTCAATTTTCTGCTCACACGATACCTTTGTTAATAGCTAAACAAACAGAACTGATTTTATAACTAGGTGGTCCGGCACTCTGCTCTTTGGTGCACAATCCTGCAATACTATAGCTACCGACTAACATGAGCTCCTCTCTGCTGAACTAAAACGAAGGGGTGATTGCAAATGATAGTGAACAGAACAGGACATGAATACCATTCTCCCCCGCAGCAATTTTATTGGTTAGCCCGTGGATAGGGTTTTGTTTTAGAACTTCGGAGCAAAAACGTCGTTTGTATCCTATCTCGATGCGTTTTGGATGTGGGTATATTTCCTGCGGCGTGCGCTCGCCTTGAAGTTGCATCTGCGACTGCCAGGCAGATATTGAATGATATAGTTTATCTACCGACAAAAAATACTGTACTGACTGTGTTGATACGGGGATCACTATGGCCAACGACGAGGATTGAACTGGCGGACGATGTGAATGACGGACTATTGAAACTGGGCGGTCCCTCGGATGCTTCGTAGAATCCCTTTTCTTTCACTTCTCCTTCTGACGGAGGGCAGAATTATGTCGTATACATGGTGATGGCAGAGCATTGCGAGAGCCGTTGAATGTCAACATCGGCGTTATCTATCTATCGGACCAGTGAGAAATTCTACATGGGAAATTTGCATTGATTGTTATTAACTGAGTTAATTCGAAACTAGTTTCTAATCATTGGGTTGAAACAAAGTCGCTTCGCGAGATTGGAGTTACTATAATACTTGGGACTAAATAAAAACCGAAAAAATTTGTCACTTGCAGTCCAAGAAACAACTGGAACATTCAGGTATTCAAGAATGTAAAGGTTGTAGTGTTTTTCTTGTCTTTTATACAGAACTACTTACATACAGTGCCGGCCAAAATTATATAGCCTTTTTAACTTTTCCCTATAACTTCTCCTAACGTGAAGTTTAGCAATCTAAATTTTTATGAGAGCTGTAGACGCTCAAGTGTAATGGAACAGTATTAAAACTGAGCCATCCCGTGAGTGACTGTTTTTTAGGAAAACTTTTTTGAGTATGAAGATCAAAATCTGTGATTCGGTGGTATCCATAAACGCTCCCAGAGTGGCTTTTGTAGTTGAAATCTCACCATAAATAAATGTTTTATAGTGGAATAGACTCACATCTAGTATAATGCGTGCGTTTACGGATCAGCGATTGTGACATACCAGGCCCACTTGTGGTCAATTTAACAGTAATTTAACAAATTTAACAACATTAATTTAACATTTTTATGATAGTTGTAGAGTCTTGATATACGTTGAAATTGAAAATTTGAACTTTAGGGCTTTACGTTAAGCAGAGCTTTGCGTCAACAGAGGTTATGGAGGTGAGTAGAAAAGGCTATATAAATATGGCCGGCACTGTATATTGGTCTCTAATGTTGGAACACTCAACCTTTCATTCATGGGGAATCAAATATTCTACCTATCGAATATCGAATATTTTAAATAAATGCAAAATTCAACTGTTCTGAAATTAGACACCAATGTAGTCTTGTACGAAAGACAAGAAAAACCTAAGAGCTTTCTAATTTTTGAATAGCTGAATGTTTATTTGCTACCTAAATTGTTTATTGAACTAGCAGAATTTTTCGGTTTTCGTTAGGTTCCAAATATATGTGCTTACTCTCTACCACATTTTAAACATGTTCCCAGTTTTGTTGTTGCCGAAACGTTTTTTGGGGACTTTTGGCACTGTAAGCGAAAATAAATATACTCAGGACCGAATGAAAATCGAATAACCTAATTAGTCCAATCATTATTTTTTCATTGTTTTAGAACCTGATCCAGGAAAATTCAAGGGTCCAAAGAGGCCAGAGGCCCTAAATTACTTTTTTCTCTCTTGAAAAGTTGTTCTGCCCCCTCTCTCCCAGTACCCGAATTTTCGAATTATTCGAAAGCGAATTTTTGAATTCGAAAAGATCCAATACATTATTATTCGATCCCGAAGACAGTAACAACACCCTTGATCAACCATTTTCACTGAAAACTATAGTAGTTCTTCTATGTCAGAAAATTCCTTCTTCGACGAGAAAGCTTCAGGTGTTCAGAAGTACTACTAGTACTTTCCTAGGAACATTCTGAGAAACATTGGGGTTCTGCCTATTCTTTGGAACAATTGACAATATTTAAGTTCTTGTTAATATTGCCCTTAACAATCGTCCACTTACGTGAATTTCGAATTTTTTCGAGATTTTTGAAACCTCACTGATTTGGTTGGTGCGTCCATCTTTTTGAGAATTAAGGCATGCTTATAGAATTCCGGATGTTTTCCTCTCTTTAAGTCAGTGCAGAATCTTTCAGGATAAAAAACAAGCACTCGGCTACACGATTTTTGTTTCCTTACGATGTATCCGCCTCGAAAAGAATGTGATGATGCTCACGTGATGCACTGTAAGGTTCGGGCTTTTATTTGCTCATTTATTCCTTTATTTTATGTGCTACATTTGTGGCGGATATTTTATGTGGAGGCTACCTGTAGTAGGCAAATCTCCCAAGTTTACAACCCGACGTATTTATTTTCTGATGCCATCCATATATCCATGAGTTGTACAGAATAAGACCTTCGGCCATTCTTAGTCGTCGTCGGCTATTGCCATATTTCTCTGAACTTTCCTTCTGTTTTCTTTGACAATTGAGTATTCTGAGTAGCTGTTTGGTACACTTCTATGAATACGAAAATATTAACTACGTGCGTACTTTTGGCATTGTGTATGGATCGTGTCGTACAAAACGACTAGATGCCACATCCATTTTTTTCTAGACATACATGTCCAGGCATCCTGGAATTATCTTTACTGGAGTTTTTCTCACTACTGGTACAACGCGAACACATCCTCCGTCGTCATTCTGAATTCTGTCGTTTTCCACACTATTTAGCCACGGCGGACACATCTTCCATTGCCGGATCTGTGTCCTGGTGTTCCCCCTCACTACTGGCACAACAACATATACCATTGCTGGACTCCTACCTTGGCGTTTCCAAAGAGGCCCTCGCCGGTGTTACGGGGTCACAATGAAAGGCGCAGACTGCCGCGCCGCTGACACGAAGCCACCGTGGAGCGTCGGGCGTTGTGATTGAGTTGTAGAGATGTTATACTTCTCCGTATATTGCACAGCGTAAAAACTCCGTGAACACTGTCTCATCCGTTGGCTGCAAGACTGCCAGGGGAAGACGCGGAGTCTCGCCGCAGAATCCTGAAAGCACTGTCCAATTCTTTCGCCTTCATCATTGGAGTCCGTATTCATTATTCCGTCATTAAAGACGGTGATAATTCCACTATCTCGTGCACCGAGGAGTGCCGTAGGATGCGGGTTCCAAAGGTAAAAAGGTAATTTATGAGACATGAGTATGCTCATGTAGACATTTGTATGACAAGATGGAAAGGCAGACATGTAAATGAAACATCAGTATCGGAATATCAAAATACAATAATGATGATGAAACTTTGCTGCTATTGAGAAACCATTGCACGAGGTGCTAATTTACTGAAGGACTGCAATAACAGCAACAGTCAGATTATTGCCTAGAATCGAATTGAATGAGGAGTGAATGTAGAGGCGACACTTTGGGGAAGGAATTTGAATATAACTTGAATTTTTGCTACCGAAGCCCTCAGCCTCAAATTTGCACCTCTTGTTCTAGAAGGCAGAGATCAAAGAAATCTTTAGGTTCCATTGACATTTTCCAGTTGAGAGTGTCGAATAATCAATAAGCCATAATTCATCATCTCAACAGAAAAAAAACAGAAGAATGGTCTAAATTCCGTTTCATACAATATCCCTTATACGGGAACTGGACTTGGATTATAGGGCTTCCCCGAGTACTCGTCAGTAAGGGAAGGATGTTCTATTCTTGGAAAAATCAATGCTACAAAGGAATTCATCAGTATAGAAGACATTTGTTCTTTATCCAAAATAGTAGCAGAATAAAATTAAGAAGAAAAAGTGAATGCGTGCGAAAATTCAATGTAAAGCACCTTCCGAACATAGAGTATCAAAGGAGAAAACGAAACTGGATATAGGGAATACTATAACCAAGTCATTCTTTAACCTTCTGCTGTGTCGACTGAGTAACCCGAGCTGCTTACACCTCTCATTGCGGTTTGGAATAGAAGTATTACTGACAGCACTGAATCGAAGCGCAAGCTTGAGAGTAAAAGTGTTCTAAACGCTTTCCAACAAATCATTATCTTTTTTGGTATATGGAATGAACGCCGTGACGCCACTTTCAACTATTGGACGTACGTATGTTCTGAAAGCTTTTGTTAGTATCTGCACTTCTCTAGTTCTCAAAGCCTCAAAGATTCCGTTTGCTTAAAGGTATTATACTCCTTAGATGCAATCGTTCTACTATGTGAACTGAATTTCAACTTATGACTCATTGGGAAACTTCAATCACGCAGTTCTGTGGCAGATATGGTTTAGCAGATATGGAGTTGTTCTGAAGTTAACTCTGAATATTAAATCCAAATGCCTATATATATTGAAGCCCAAACCCCCGTTTTCATATTTTTCCAATGTCTGGGTTTCGAGTTCCCTCCCTTCACCTTGGCCGTAGCGATCTTTTTCCCTAACTGTTTCTGTTGACTTACTTGAACTCTGCAGTATGCAGGCGCTCAATTCGTGGGAACTTCTTCCCACCATTGGTTGTCTCGTGCAGACGTTCTGCACCTAGAAATGCGAAGTCGTTTAGTAATTCTAGCCAGCCGCATTCTTGATGTGAATAGTACCAATGCTGTCCTTACGTAGTTCGTCTGCCGTCTAACTAATTAATGGACACTGGGTGAATGTTAATGAAGAAAACATGGAGGGGTGGGAAGGTTAGCAAAAACTACTAGGAAAATATTTTTTAGAATATATTCGAGGATAATTGATTAGCTCCGTATAAGTAAACCTTGGGTAACTTGCACAATGTAGGCGCTAGAGAACGTCAGCAGAATGAAAAAGGCATTAACCCTTTGCCCGCGCTCCATGGTGAACATTCTGTAGTTTTCGATTGTCCAAGAACATAGTGGAAGTGAAACGCCAGTTACTTTCTTCTTAGTCTAGTTTCTTGGGACTTGGAAATGGCATCCAAGGTACCTTTCGGCTTGAAGTTTACGAGGGCGTGAGACAATTAATGCACTAATGAATGGTTCAAGATGTGAAGAGAGTTTCTTCGCTCCCTCAACCATCACTTGAATGAGAAGATGTGTGAAGATGTCAATGCTATTCTCGGAATATTCTCGCAGCAGCTTTTTTGCTGCACTATTTTCCAATCGTATGCAACGCTCTGCATTTTCGAAAAGGTAGCAAGTAATGAGATTTAGATTCACTTTTGCATATTTTGCCACAACATTTGCATATTCGAAATTTAACGTCAATCCAACGTGATGTGCATCGGTTTTTCACCTCACTATCTAGATTTCAGAGCGTTCTTTCCTTTTATGTAATAGATGGTCACCATCATGATACAGTAATTATTCTTTTAGATTCATTTTTTCATTCACCAAACCGCCACAAGGTGCTGGAACTGGATCAGCGGCAAAAAAATACCCAAGCACTAGAAAGTCGAGACACTAGGACAAATTAGGGAAAAACCAATTCGAAAAACTAGGGCATATTAAGGAAAAACCAAAGTGTGATATAGTTGTGGGATGGTAGTAAACCTCTTGAAACGACGTCGAAACGATGAGTCGAAGGTGTCGGTTAACTGTCAGCTTCGGTTTGCAACCACGAACAAGCTACGAGCTGACTGACAACTGTGGTGCTTGAATGATGAGGCTTTGGCAAAACTTTGAAACTTCGACCATTAAATACTCGATGTCCTTAGAGTATGCTGTTATACATTTCCAGCACTGACTCCACCGCTATCGGAAATTATATGACCATTATGACCCAAACGGCTAGTGAACTTCGTCCTGCACAATAGAACTTTGGTACATTAAGCACAAAAATACATTTCCGTGCTCATAAAATTTGTGGAATTTTATCTGGAGGAGGGTGAAGCTCAATGGTCAGAATCACACTTCAGAAATCCGGTGTCGTCGATTATCTGCGGCGGAAGGTCATGGCGATCCGAACGGCGGAACACCGATCAGCTCGATGTGCCCGGATATGCGTCTTCACCGAAAAAGAGTCAGTGCACGCTTAACTGGCTACAATGATGAACTCGAAACACGAGCAAAAAGTACTTGTCGCAAAATGACGAGGTCACCCTCCGTGTCTTGAGCGCCGCACACTCTTTCGCTCCCAGTGTCGTCGTCGTTTCATACTGGCAGTGAGCTTAGCGTTGCGGTGAGCTCACAGTTTGATTTCAAACTATGAATTCACCTGTAAGTATGGTCCCGGTTTCGTGTTGATATTCAAACGCCCCACTTGGAGAACAATATTTGAGTCAATGAAGCTTACATTACCTATTCCAAAGTTCCCTGTGAACTGATAGTAAGCTGACAGTCAAACAGTTTCATTAGTTATGCTTTGTATACTGCTGCTGTCTCCAGGTTGTTAGGTAGAACTCGTTTTATTAACGGCCTGACGTTTCGACTTAAACGTCTTCTTCGGAGGCCTGAAAGTGGTGTAAAGCTCGATTATGCGTTCTTGGCCAGCAAACGTTTTGTCCCCTCTTGGCTAGTGCAACATCATTCTGGATTGGCTATAGAGAACCACCCATAGACGACTGAAAACTAACCACCGTTTTGAGTCCACCGTTTTGCGGATGTCCGGACCGTTCAGACACGTAGACTACGGACAAGTGAGCGTTACCCTGCACCCTAGATGGAATACGGGTCCGGGTATCGTAGTGATCTACAGCTCGCATAATGATAGAAAGGGGAGGAAATCATTGGTAATCGACAGGCATTCATTTCTGTTATTCATGCTCGGGTTCCTGGCCGAAATCCAAAACCCTTCCATAGCTTTCCGTGCAGTGATGTCCGTCTCATGGGTGAGTATCGTACACATCACATTAAAGTCATTGCCATTGTGTGCTTCATGTCTATGCTTCCCAAGTGCTGATACAAGACTCCCTCGTCGTTTACTTGCTAGATGTTCTTTGATGCGAATGCTGAGCACACGGCCAGTCTCCCCAATATATAGAGCCCCACAATTCAAACAAGTCATTTGATAAATAACTCCTGCCTTTGAACAGTCTCCATCCTTTCCATACGGGCAGACAATGCAATCTTTCGATATGCATTCCTTATCGTACAGTCTATTTCGAACCAACTGTTTTTTTTTTGATGTTATCATTAGGTATGTCAAACAGGGTAACATCATTTTGCAGTTGAGCTCGTTTCAAACACCGACGTATGTCTGCAGACATTTCATCGGAGACGAAAGGTAGGCAAAGCGCAAGCTTGTTTTCATGGGTTCTACGTGGCGTTTCTCTGAACCGTGTCCGAATCTGGGAGGAAGCCGTGTATCCGTTGCTGTTCGCTATACTGGATGCCATGAGAAGTGATTCTTGCCGTTCGGCCTCTCCAGTACATATGTAGCGAGTAACCAGTACATAGTACATACGGACACATACAAAATCAGGCCTATCGTGAGTTGTGTAGGAGGTCCAACCGACCGGATTTCGTGGTTCTTAACAAAAATCGTAGGCCAGCTACTACCGAAAATACCCTCGCACCTGACCAATACAAAACAGTTCCTTGAACGACTACGTGCTTCAGGTCTCGATAGTAATAGTGTTATGGAGTCATTTGACGTGACTTCTCTGTACACTAATGTCGAAAACAGCCGAGCTTTGCAAGCAGTTTCGGAAATGTTAGAAGTTCATGCTGCCAGCATTGAGATGTATGGGCTCAGCATCAGACGCACTATTACACTAATCAAGGAATGTTTAAATTGTAACATCTTTAAGTGGTCGGGAAAATACTTCTCTCAAATACGAGGGCTTGCCATGGGGCAAAGGCTAGCACCAGTTCTGGCCATTTGTTTCATGAGCAAATTTGAACAACCAGTACTAGCACGCCTACCACTCTTATACTGCAGATATATTGATGACTGTTTCATCGCCACCTCAACACAATCCGAAATGGATGAGTGTTTTAACATCCTCAATGGACAGTCGGAAAATATCCAGTTCACAAGGGAAGTCCCGAAAGATGGTTGGTTGGCCTACCTTCACACTCACATAAGTCTGTCCAGCGGCACGATCAGAATAAAATGGTATCGCAAGGCTGCGTCTAAAAACATACTTCTGCACGCCACATCCGCACATCCAGCATTCGTTAAGCGTGCCGTTGTACGAAATATGTTTAGGACTGCTCGCTACATATGTACTGGAGAGGCCGAACGGCAAGAATCACTTCTCATGGCATCCAGTATAGCGAACAGCAACGGATACACGGCTTCCTCCCAGATTCGGACACGGTTCAGAGAAACGCCACGTAGAACCCATGAAAACAAGCTTGCGCTTTGCCTACCTTTCGTCTCCGATGAAATGTCTGCAGACATACGTCGGTGTTTGAAACGAGCTCAACTGCAAAATGATGTTACCCTGTTTGACATACCTAATGATAACATCAAAAAAAAAACAGTTGGTTCGAAATAGACTGTACGATAAGGAATGCATATCGAAAGATTGCATTGTCTGCCCGTATGGAAAGGATGGAGACTGTTCAAAGGCAGGAGTTATTTATCAAATGACTTGTTTGAATTGTGGGGCTCTATATATTGGGGAGACTGGCCGTGTGCTCAGCATTCGCATCAAAGAACATCTAGCAAGTAAACGACGAGGGAGTCTTGTATCAGCACTTGGGAAGCATAGACATGAAGCACACAATGGCAATGACTTTAATGTGATGTGTACGATACTCACCCATGAGACGGACATCACTGCACGGAAAGCTATGGAAGGGTTTTGGATTTCGGCCAGGAACCCGAGCATGAATAACAGAAATGAATGCCTGTCGATTACCAATGATTTCCTCCCCTTTCTATCATTATGCGAGCTGTAGATCACTACGATACCCGGACCCGTATTCCATCTAGGGTGCAGGGTAACGCTCACTTGTCCGTAGTCTACGTGTCTGAACGGTCCGGACATCCGCAAAACGGTGGACTCAAAACGGTGGTTAGTTTTCAGTCGTCTATGGGTGGTTCTCTATAGCCAATCCAGAATGATGTTGCACTAGCCAAGAGGGGACAAAACGTTTGCTGGCCAAGAACGCATAATCGAGCTTTACACCACTTTCAGGCCTCCGAAGAAGACGTTTAAGTCGAAACGTCAGGCCGTTAATAAAACGAGTTCTACCTAACAACCTGGAGACAGCAGCAGTATACAAAGCATATCTTGAAAATGCCCAGGTTCAAGAATCAAGGAACATGGAAATAGTTTCATTAGTTTTACTACCACTCCTGGTTTAGTTTTGTTCTCAGCAAGCCAGAAATGTCTAGATCTAAATATACCTTGTCTTTACCTACAGGTCCAATTCTTGAAGCCGTTTCATAATTTACAAAGTGATGACTTCCAAGGATTTTGTCGCGAAAGATTACATGAAAAACATCAGTTGATAGGAAATATTTCGTATGCATTTCCTGTGGGGCTTGTCTAATTAAATTCGGTAAATCAGCATCGTTTCGTGGTCCCTGTCACTGTTTTAACGTCACCTGATACTCGATCCGTTGTTTCTGGGTACATAATTCTGAAAAAAGCATATCAGTCACCTGATTCTATCTCATTTTGCTTGAATGGATTTGAATGCCAACCCTGTGTGATATCCGTTGCGCCCTCAAAGTGCATTACTCTTCATCGTGAAGATTCCGCCTGCTTCTACTTTCACTGCTTCAACTTGGGTGTGTGTAGCCGTCAAAACGGTTTCGTGCTGTGTGGTTAAAAAGGCTCTGACGAATAATACAGTAGCGACCATAAAGATATGATCAGAGCCATGTTGACCAGGGAATCTTTTGCCATAACTCGCTTCTGTGTTGAGCTATCTCACCCAAATTCTAGTATGTACTGAAACTCTATGACCGGTTTCCAGTGGCAGCTTACCATTGACACACGTTATTTCCACCATGATGCTGTTATTGCGCTTTCTTTGCTGTTCAAACGAAGGGACAAAATCAAATAATCGGAATCATCAAAAAATTGGTATAATTATATCGTAAGCACATGAACAGCAATACAGTTCTCATTTGAAAACCCGAATAGCTGCTAGTAGTGGATATCATAGAAATATTCCGCGTCGGGACCGATGTTTGTCTTTGGAATTATGAAAAAATTCCTTTTTCATGCTTTTTCACGACTTTTTGACAATCCCATTTTTTCTTGTGAAGACAAGAACCATGGAACGCAATTTATAAAGCAAATTGCTCGCTTACGATACGATTTAGAATAATTTCTCTTGGAGCTGAGATGTCGCGATACAGTCGAAAAACCATAATGTTAAGAAAACTGTGAATTTTCACTTGAGACGTGATAGTTCTGCTTGGAAACAGTTTACGTCAGTGCCGAGCAGCAGAAAGAAAGAACACTTAGACCCTCGCCACACCCTTTAATTTGGTCTAAATATCTCAATCCATAGTTGAGTTAGAGTTCAAGACTCTGTTTTCAATAGTGTCTCTGATCATATCTTTATGGCCGCTACTGTATGTATGGTGTTCTGTGTCATGCTCCCGTTATTAAGGAGCAGGAATGCTGAGGTGTCAAGATACCTCTGAGCCTTTCTTCACATTCCATGACACAAACCTCATTTTATTCTTGTGCTTGAGCTTTAACAGTTTTTTTTTGTAAACAGAATGTGTCTTAGCCCTGTTCCGGTCGTAGATGTTTCCGAGAGCAGAATTGAGCGATGGAAGAATGATGGTACGTGGAACTGTACAATAAACATCCTCTCTGAACTGGTTGTTATCTGCTAAACTTTTTTGAAACTTCGTTGCCTGAGATAAAATCAGGTAGATTCTGTTCAAATGACAAGTTGACTGTGTCTTCATAATCATTTCTGATCACTCTGTGTCCGATACATTTCTTACTCGTTTTAACCTAGGAAATTTAAGCAACGTGAGACCGACGCGAAATTCTTCCTCGTTTTTACAGAAATGGGGGCAAAAAGATTAGTCATTTGATTTTCGGTGTACATATGTATATGGGTTCTATAGTCAACTCCAAATGTCCGCAGACAAGAGTTGGGACCGCGGCGCGGTTTTCCTCCGCGTCTCTGCCCTGCATGCCACGCTGAATCCGTGCAGCAGACAGCGAGAGACCCGCGCCGCGCCCCCAACTCTTGTCTACGGACATTTGGAGTTGACTATACGTATTGTGTTGACTTCGGTGTATATTGCTTCTACGTATTGTATTGGCGATGCTCTTCTATGAGCTTACTATATTTATGCTGTAGAAACTGTATTTGACTACGTGTCCAAGGATTTTTTTTTCGTTATTTTCAATGCTACTACAAAAGGTTCACCACATTCACTTTGAATCGAGATGGAATGCTGTGGAAATAAGTATACATGCAGTATGGGGATAAATTTCCCACCACTATACCCAGTAAACTGAAATTGACCCATATCGTTTTGAATTGCGTCACGATGCTGAATGGACGCTGCTTTCGTGATCAGTATGGGGAATAACACTTCACAAGCTATGAAAGCGTTCGATAAGTTCTGAAAAGAAATCTGCGCTGTAGGATCGCACCGAAACCAGCAGTTATGGAGGAACGTTTGACTTCGAACAGCTGTAAATTCATTTTACTAGGCTAACCAGCCTATGCAATACACGAAAAAAATCGAAATACCTAAGCTCCTTCCGTCTCCACCACCAGACCAAGCCATTAGAAAAGGATATGACCTTCTTTAGAACTCTTCACTAGTGAGGAAAGGTAATAGCAGCTCTGTTTCGTCACATCTGTTCACCATTTGTGTCATGCGATGAGGACGCTACAGTAGAGTATAAGGGAATCAATCAATTCGTCGTGAACTGGAATATACCTTGTAGAATCTTGTGAGGCAATTCTTCAAACCATGGAGGCAGGAGTAGGTGGAAACACTGGGACAGTTTTATTAAACGAAAAGCCTTAGAAACAAATACTGCTCACGGTTCTAGCTCGTATTGACCCGTGGGAGTGCAGCCATGTGAACGATCCGAAATAAAGTCTCAGAAATTATGATATCAAAAAAGTTCTACAAAACTGGGCTATTTACGAATCGGCTCTGTTTCTGTAATATATAAGAAATGCAGAGAGAACTCAGAGTATCCGCAGGTGTGTGTATCGATATTCATCCTACAAGAGCTCCTTTCTCAAGCAATAATGAAGCGCAGGTGTTGGGAAATTGTTATTTCACATATTAGCTGTTTTTATTCTATTAGCATATGGCTGTCCTGCTTCATGCGATATGCAGCATGTGGTTGGCAGGCTCTGTGCAACTCAACCGGAATCCGAGTCTTCTTGATGGGCTTCCTCTGCCTTTTATCATAGTCACGGAAGTCCGACAGGCTATCTCCTTGCCGATGTTCAGCATAGATAAGATGAGCATGAAGATGAGCATGAAGATCGAGTTATGCTGAACATCGGCCAAATAGCCGATGTTCAGCATAACTCGATCTTCATGCTTACTGGTATTCTCGCTTGTCCTTCTTTCTTTCTGTCCCGCCTGACGTGTCATAACAAAATAGAGGCGTTCGAAGCTCTCTTCAAACAGTAGCCTTTAACTACTATAATTAGGGTAAGAGTACCTGTGCTCTTGGTACCCCACTTTAGTCTTTTTCGGTGTATGCACTTGTCACGCGTCCTCTGCAAAGTTCCCTATTATTGAATTCAAATGAAGTCGTACTAGCGAGTTCTTACTTCGCGGACTCTATCAATCGTAACGTTGCAAAGGCTTTCTCGAACAACTTTTATTTATTTTTTGTGAGTATCGCTGAAGAACGTGCACTTCTGCTGGAGTAAAATTTTGAGAACAGGTGGCAACACCCAGTTGTTGGGATAGTGTTGGAAAAGCTCTAGTCGTCACAAATGCTTGAATCCTTGAAATTTCTGCGGCAAAACCGTGCTCTTGAAATTGGAATTGCAATTTTTTGAAGCCAATATGCGTGAGGTGGAGATCCACGAGGCTAGCCCACTTCCTGTAGGGTTAGAAGTGTCAGAGAAATTTTTCTACGGGCAGATTGATCATAGTGCAACATGTTTGAATTAATCCTCAGAGTGACAAGATTTTGCAACTCCTTTTCAAACATCTACTGAGTCACTTCTTTGAAGTGTCTTTTGCGATTCCGTAAATCCTAGAACTGGACGACCTCACTGATCTCTTACGGGCACTTATTTTCGTATTTTCCTGAATTCTATGATCAAGATACGATGGAACTTCCGTGTAAGATCTGCCCATTAGACCGGATTGTTTCCGATTTCGCAGCCTACGCGCCCTTCCTCTCACTTCCTATAGGAAATTTCACCTTTGTACGAATCCGTGCTCGAGAAACAGTTCATGGGCGTTCTCATGTAAGTGCTTTTTGTTTATGCATGCATAAATGGAGGAAGCGGAAAGACGTGAATGACAGACGCGGAATGACTTCCCGGAACTCTCGGTTGAAATAGAAGCAAAAACGTTCGCACTAGCAGTTTCTTCGTATTACGGTATCTAACGGATTGTTCAGCTTTTTGTGCTACAGTGCTGCTATAGTACTGCCACAAAGGTTCGTCAAACTTTCATATAGTGATGGTCCACTTAGCCAACTACAGGGTGCGTCAAAATTATTGACGCACCAAAATGAGTCTGTAGAAGAGGCAAGCCGCGAAAATGTTCCAAATGTGCACATGCATGATAAAGCCTATGTCTTCGCGGTCAGAATGAATGCACACCTGCTCGCAACAGGGTCCTTCCTCACGACCGCAATCGCGAAGACGACGAGGGAGAACATAGCCATTGCGCCGCAACGAACTCGGTCGATTTTGTTCTAGATCTTGAACAGAAGAGAATCTGGGAGTTTGGTTTTTCTGTCGATGATAGCACAGCTCTTGCTCTCTAAGAGCCCATATGGGTTCCTTCAGTAGATTGAAATTCGATTGACAAGGAATCCAGTTCTGTGCCAGTTTGAATTTCTTCAAGCAGATTTTTGAAACCAGGCCTGCATCACTCTCATCCGTTGCACAAGAGCCAAGCCCTGCCAATGTATATATGGATTCACCTTGGGATTAGAATTGAGTCCAGCAAGGAAATACCTCCAAAGGACACTGTTTCAATGAGAAACAATAAAATGAAAAAAAAAATTCTGTAGTAAAACATAGGTACATTTCCTTGGTAAGAACGCAGCCAGATTTGCAAACAAGGAGAGAATTACATGTGCATCTTGGATTCCAAGACCTGCACTACTTCCCCTAGGAATATCAAATTCCTAAACGAAAAACTCCTTATGATACGCGACAAAAATGGGAGAACTTCAGTTGCGGCGCATCGGCAGTAATCTCCGCTGGCATCTTCGCGGCTGCTTTCCTTAGAATGGAGCTCGCTTCAAACAAGAGTGATTCCTTGTGTTCAGTAAGACGTCTCCTCCATTTTGGATATACATACATAAGACTTTCTTGGATGTTATCTCATTTACAGAGTGATTCCGGTGCGTCAATATTTATGACGCACCCTGTATTCAGAATCACTCCTCTCTTCGGTAGAAATATCCTAACTTGTCTCATAAAATAAGGGCAGCGCTCTCAGAGATTTTCACTATGGCTGCCAAAGGATTCGGTGTTAATACTCTCCCTGGTATTATTAAGCTATTCCTCAGTCCTTAGCTCTCCTTTTTTGCATTGCTTAGCACAAGGAATTTCACCCCTAAGATAAGCCCCGTCTTGTGTAATCCGTCGTAAGTGAATCACAACAGTAAGAGCACGGAAGGAATCGTGACGTATTTTAGGAGATACTGCAGCGAAAGCCATGAACTCTGCTCGTTGATGTGAACTCCGGTGGACGATGCACCACCGCCAATTGCGTGAACACCGTCAATTCTAACCGGCGCGCGCGACATTCAGATGGCAGGACTCAAAGCGCGCGTGACATTCAGGTGGCAGAACTCAAAAAGTTCCGAGATTCTGGCGATCGGAAAACATCTACCCATCATGATGGGCTGCCGAAGTTCAAGGTTCTCGATGAATGTGCTTCTTGCGTGTTTTGCATAGAGGGTGCTCAACACTTTCTTGAAGGCTATCGAATAGTATTGAGAAAAACAGTTTTCAAAAGTTCACCTCAGATTGCATCCAACAAGCGTGACCGAGTCCTGCAAGCCATGGATAAGTGGATAAGGGCCGATAACAGTCAATTAGGCAGTCTTTTTCACCAGGCGTATCGGTTCTTTTTTCTGAATTGTTGCCTCTTTGCACCACTGCAAAAGAAATAACTATTGGAAGATTGGTACTAGTCGAAAAAGATGTCACATAAAACTCAAACGCAATAATCGAATCCCCTAGCAGGAAAGAAATTCGAGAAAATTAGAATTTTGCCATGAACTAGCTGTAACAATATTCAAACAGCTATGACTACTGTAGAATTATGATAAAAGGGACCGTTACCAGAAACAGTTACCAGAAATAAAAAAATTGGAAAGATGAGGGAAATATCTTGAATTCTGAAAGCATAACGAGGAAATTAACTTGAGAAAAGCGATGGTTCAACAAAAAACCAGCTGATAATTTATCTTTACCGCGCTCCAGAAAGATTTCGGGGCATTCAAAAAGAAAAAAAAATCGCGAAAACGCGTTCAATCAGCTTAGAAGGAACTCGTTCTAGTACTAGACCATCTTATTGTGAGTAAATAAACGGAAACTTCTAGCGCAGTTTGTGTGGCGAAAGTATTGCCCAAGTCCTGGTTTTCTCGAAGCTTTCGGAATGCTCTCAACGAAATTTTCTGTGGGCGCTGTCTTTAAGTAGAACGTGCTGACCGCTTGTGCACGCTTGCTCATTTGCTGTACTGGACCGAGCCTTCTATCCCTCCGGAGTGGGTATTTTCGTATCAAGTTCTTCTAGAAGGAAGGTATGATTCGCTACAGTGGTAGCCGTTAGTCATTGTACAGGGCGCATGCTGTGCATCCAGAAGCCTCCTAGATTCTGAATTAAAGTCTCGCACATCCCTAATAGAAACCGATCAGCACCGCCTACCACTTCCATCACATCCTTCTAATGACCACGCCCTTTTTCTGGGAACGCCCTCTCGCCCACTGGTCCCGTCACCTTCTGCGGCCCTCACATTGGGACCTGTTACTTTCGTCTGAGGACGAGAAGGGAAGTGTAGTTCTTCCCGCCCACTTTGCTGGAAAAGTCTGCATTTTATGTTAACTTGCAATGTTTTGTGGGTTTCGTCAGCAGTTTTCAGCGGAAACGTTTCCTCCGTCACTGACGTTAGCAATTTTCATGTGAAAATCCGTTCTCTTGAGAGAAGTTCCTTTCTCAAATCTCATGATTTAACAAGAGTGAAACGTTGAGGGGTTTCACACTTCCCGAGGTGTCGTTAATGAAAGAGTCAAAGGTTTCCCATTAATCCAGGAAAGACGAGATTCGCTATCAAAATGTGACGCATGTTTTACTATAATGTTGATTACTTACGTACATATCTCTTCCTGTGCCAAGTCACATAGATATTTCCTTCCTCCTTAAGAATCTATTTGTATATAGCAGCATGGAATGCTGATGCTTCGACTATTTATAGGTTGCAGAATTTCTTAGATACCCAAGTACCCTTGACCAGGATCACGAACGTACCGCTCCTGCGGGTAGGCAGAACTATTTTGCGAGAGGACCGTAGACATGCCCGCGCGTTTTATAACCCCCTCTTTCTACAAATTAGCAAAACTAGCCGTCACGCCAGCCGTGATGACTACAACATTCATGGCTCGCCCTGACCGGCTGTAAGTACATCGACTCCCCGATATTCCAAAGAGGGAACAGTTTCTAACATTGCCCATCAATAAAAGTTTTCCAGCAATTCATCTCGCGGATAGGTTTAAAGGGGATTTACTCCCAAGTCTGCTCGCACCCAGATACTTTGGTGCATTAGCTAGAAGATCATTTGTGATCACTGGTTTTGTTTGAATTTTCACCTCGATCTCTTTTCCGGATGCTGTGCTAGTTTTACCTACCAGACGCATTTTGCGCATTCTTCCATCGATTGAAGCAAGTTATCGGCCTGTCGACACCGCGGGGTGGCCGTAATTGCAGACAAAGCCACAGACGCACTCTCTAGTCTACCCGACTATATCACAGAAAAAGTTTAACCAGGTAGACACAAGTGTTTGCATAATAAGTCTGAGCTCGTATGTCAGCCTTTTGCCAGTTGCTGACAGTGCACGCCTACGCGCTAAACACATAAATATATAATGGTACTTGAATTATGGAGGGGATCTGAGCACGAGGTCTGAAAAAAGCTGAGGGCCTCCCACTCAGAGATTCCGAGAGGACAAACGCAGCAGGATCTGGTTAGCCACGCCCCCAAAAAATGGAAGGCAGACATTGCTGCATGATGAAGAACTGCTGCATTCCTGGTGCTAGTTGCAGCTCGTCCTGTGTTTGGCTTGCATTAGGGGGAGGGGGATGGCAAGTTGCTGCCCGGTCGACAGTGGTGCCGTTAGACCCGCGTTCCACCTGCGTTCTTGCTCCTCATAGTCACGTGACGTCCCGCCCCCTGAGAGGTGTATATGAGCCGGTCGCTGGCCATCAGAGCTCAGTCGTATCTCCCTCGGCGGAGAGAAGGCGAGCCCTGCGGGACTCGTCTGGGCAGCTGAGGCCCGGGTAAAACCATGACTTAGCGCAACAATTGGTCGGACGAGGTGTCGGGCTGCGGACGCGTGCGGATGCGTCGCTGGTGCAAAAGTCCGCCTGCGTCCACAGAGCGTTGTTACGGAAGACGCACACGCGTTCGAGAACATTTTTGGGTATGCTTGGGTAAGCATGCGCTCACCCAAGTTTGCGCTAGAAACATGGCTTGATCTGAGATTCGCTCAGATAGAGCTGCCATCCTAGATTTATGGCGCGTAAACCAGATCTTCGCCCCCAATAGCAGCAATGGGGAGAGCAAACGCAGCTCGTGGGGCGACAAAATAAGCTTTGACCTAGAGATGTAACTGCTGTGGTAACGTGTTCGGGCTGCGTTTGTCCTCTCAGAATCTCCTCGAGGAGTAATAGAGGCGGTGCTACCCCTGGAAACGAGAGAAAAAAGTAAAACTGACAGTTAGTCTTCAAATGCTACGTGGCTTATTGAAGGCTCCTTTGTTGCATATCTTTACCGGCTAACTTTCGGCGATAACGCCTTTATCAAACCTTGATGTTAACAATAAATTGCCTTCTTATTCTGGACCTACAAACACGTAAAGGAATAACAATACCAGTTGCCAGATAGTTAACAAGTTTCTCAACTTCGAGGCACGGTGGTGATTGCTACTTATATTTCGACAGCTTAGCTAACATCTAAACACAAAGAGACATGAGACATTTGACAACCTTCCTCTCACGATGACATATATACAATGAGACAAACACGGAGATGCAAGAGAGGGGTGGTGTATACATGCTACTAATCAAGAGATGAACCGTAAAATATCCCGCACCTCCTCTCTGCTGTTGATTTCCGGGTTGTGTCTTCGTATTTCCACCGCCTCCATTATTTTCCTCTCTAACGTTCGGGTGAGTCTGACAGTCGTAAAGGGGATTTTGGGAAGCAACATAGGGAAGTGCTTGCCTGTATCATACCTGGATTGCAGCCTAAATGAGGTGCTCTAGTTGATCGAACCCCAGTTGATCCTACTAACAGAGTGATTGGATAGTTGCCCGTAGAGCCTATTAATTCTTGAGACTTTTTCATGCGAGACATGTGGGTGGAGCAAGAACGTGGGCACCGCATCTGCTAGTTCCTTGCATCACCAGAAGCTTTTTCACTTCAAGCAGTAGTAGAAAAAGATGTAAACGAACGCACCAAGGCTTCATGCTACTTCCAAATGCTCCTTTTCGAGAAAAGCACCATAACAAATGCACGTGTGTTGCTATGGAAGAGATCACCCTTTTAATGCCAGACATAGTCCAAGTGGTAGAAATAAGATATCATTTGTTTTGCGTCCTTCGTTTTTCTTTAAGCTCTCATGGACCACCACGTTTCATGGTAGCAAAAACTCAGTGAAGATCGAAATTTTCTTCCGAAAAAATTTGAGGCTGTAATTCATTGTCGATGTTATTGCAGTCCTTCAAAAATCAGCAGCTCGTTCAGCGGTTCCTCATTAGCCGCGCATGACAAATATATCATGTATTGTTCCAGTCTGAATAACTGTATGTTCTTCTTGTATAATGCTAGTTTACTTTGTTCATCAACGTGCATTTGTGCACGTTTGTAGATGGAGATAAAAATAAATTTTTTCAATAATCCTTAATCCATAGAATTTCCATAAACACCCATCAAGTTTGGAGCCTGCATGGGATTTTGATGCTTCCTTAGCTTCCCTGCAGAAAGCGTCAGATTTTCAACGTGTTATCCAATTTGGATTTGTTTTTATTACAACATTGTGTCTTCCAATCGTTATGTAAGCCAATTTCCCGGTCACCATCAGCCGTCTGGAACGCGCAGCGTGCGAACCTGTGGTTGATTAAAGCTATTCTCAAAGGTGTCCATACGCCCGAATGCCGATCCATTGCCTCGCTATCAGGCTTCTGGACGGAGCTCTTTCTAGAAATGCACTTAGAAGATCTGCAAGGCAGAACTTCACTTCGGCTTTTTCTCCATGGCTGCAGTAAGAATTTCTTTCTCAATTCAATTTCTTTCTCTTCTCACTAGTATCCCTGTCCTTCCTAGCGTTAATTTCACTTCACATCTGCGTCAAAAAGGAAAAAGCCGGCCGTACACACACTTCATCAGATATCCCGCTACTTGCCGGAGGGCTTATGCTCTTATTCCAGCTGCATTTCTCACAAGAACTATTATACGTGGGGTACGTCGTCGCTCAATCTCTCCCTGCTCCCCTTTATTCTCAATGTGTAGTTAAAATGTAATAATTTGATGCAATTCGTTCTGCACATGATTCGTCGTCACTGATTTCGTCAGCATTTTCACAGTACCACTTGATGAGTGTCCTGTTTGCAATTAATTTGACATTTTCTGGCATAACTGCAATGGAATTAGTTTTTCACTGAATCCTCCCACCGCTCCTATTTCCCAACTCCCTCGAGACGTCTACGTAAAAGTGCAGCGAACTTCAAAGACTTTCGACGGGTTTTCGATGGCTGATTCAATCCTTGCAAGTGCAAACTTTCAGTCCGGACTATTTTTTGCTTTTGTCGTCCTTCACACTAGAATTATGAGGGATTTAGCTTGCTGCATACTTCGAGCCTCACCCATTGAAGTTTGTATGGAGCGAGTAGGGCAGAAACTACCGAGAGGTCGGGTTTTCATTTATTTATTTGTTTATTTATTTATTTATTTATTTATTTACCACACCGCTTTGATCTTGAAGCTTTGAAGTTATGCCATCAAGAGTCACGCTATTCACTAAATATCGGACGAAAGAACTTAGCAAGTGGGAACAGACTAGCTATCATTAGTAAAAAAAAAACCAAAACCCCACCAATACGCTCAGTTAACACGGTCGCGACCACGTGCACAACCGGTCGTCACGCGGTGTCTGCCGCGTTGGACCGTGTGCAAGACCGGTCGACACGCCCTTTTCAATGTCATTTTTCTGGAGAAAAAACCGTGTCTAAAAATGAAAATTTCTTTTGCAGCAGCGGAGTAACAGGTTTTCTTAAATCCATATGGATCTGAACTGCTATGCCGTACAAAAACGGGAAAATTTGTTCCGCGTAGGACCATGTGCACGATCGTTCGATCACGGGTCCCATTTGTGCAAAAGTGCGTGTGTCCCAAGTGGCGGCGCGCGCGAAATCTGGGTTGTCGCGAAAGTGTTAAATAGGCTACTACACTTGGTTAACAAATGAGAGAAGAATCCTCACCTCAGTTTCTAAGTGACTTGCAGTTACTTCTAGAACCGTAAAGAAGTGCGAGCAACAAGTGGCATGACTCTTGTAAAAGCGTAGCCTTGATTTGGTAACCAGAAAGATTATTTTCTGGAACATCGGATGCACTCATAACTTGAGAACGTTAAGGAAAATTACGGGAATTTGTAGCCGAGCATTATTTGACTGTGGGTGAAGCCGCTATCAGGTACAATTACCCAACGAAAGTCGAAGATTTTGAAGATAATTACGCCCTGAGAAAGCAACTGGTAGGACCATTACGGGGCGGCTGCCTGGGTACCCAGACGTAACCTCAGAGGGATGCTCGCTGGCTCTTTCCCACGTTGTACCCGAACAATCGAGCCTCCACCACAGGTCCTCAGATTTTGGTGCCTACACGCTCAGCAAAAGAAAATATCGGCGATTCTTACAATATTCAGGCATGACCGTATTCGCGAAGTGCACTATGATGAGTAATTGAACTGTACGCTCTGAAGCATAATTAAGTCGTCTTTTTTCAGTATCAGGGTATTCCTCGAAATGAAGCCATGCGCAGAAAAACTCTGCTAGTTCGAAATTTCTTAATAAAGGATTCCCAGAAAAAAAAACCCTAGAGCGACGAAACATGCTGTCCTTGTTACAACGGTGAACTTTCAAGTACTTGCGCTTCTAGGAAAATTACCGGTTTGTCTGTCTACGTACGTAGTTTGACATTTTGATCGAGAGCTCTTTCTGTGGTGAGTAGACACGGATGATGACTAACTTCGTGTATCTACTTCTGATTCCTTCCAAGTGTTGCGCCCTTCGTTGACTTGGTGGTATTACTCTTCCGTAGCCGAGAAATTCCAGAACAATCCACGATTGACCCCGTAGTGCATCTTTCTGTAGCCGAGAAATTCCAGGACAAATTACAATATAAAGCTCCTCCCATTTCTGGATGCGGAGAGACTGCTCCATAGTTGTCAAAGCACATAAATTTATCATATATACTTTAACATGGAACTTTGATTTAATGTTACTGTTTTAAAAAAATTCGAATACTGCTCATTATCGTGCTGTTCGTGTTTTCAAGTAATTTTAGAACTTCTTGTTTTCTCAGTTGCATTCCTGTGTACTTGTGGCTACATGTTTTGGGATTATATCTTTTCATCCTCATATAGAAAAGATGCAAAACAGAACAAATACGCAACTGCGCAAGGCAATATGTGGCCAAAAAGTTGACAACATCAACTTTTTCATGTCGGCCCACACAATCGTGCAAGCACAACTCGATCCATCCTCCGTTAAACCAATGAGTTGAAAGCCTGGAAAAGTAAGATTTCTCCTGTTCCAAGAAGTTTCGCCATCATAGCAGTGTTCAGCGGATAAGAACACCTCAAGTGACGTCAAATTCTCGAAATTAGCGTTTGCTGTGCCTACGTGGCGTGGCTGAGCGCAGTGGATGTCGGGTGTTGCCACACCCGTGCCGCGTAGGAGCTGCAGCGCGCCAGTCCACGGGAGTCGCAATCGTGATTGACGTTCCCTGTACAAACTCCTTGAGGAACACTCCCTAAAACCATCCCCATCGAATGGGCTATGAGCATTCCTTTGAAAGTGAATTCTTCCTGCGACGCCACAAAAGACAATATGTGAGGTGCTGCCTATAACGTCGTTTGAAAGCATGGACACTGCAAATGTGCAAACGCCATGTCAAAATATGTCGATAGAACCGTCCCAACAGAAATCGCAACCGAGCTAAATCTGCAGGTCTTCTAACATGAATCATAAATCGTCATAGAAGCCCGAGAAATAAAGCGGCATCATCCGGAGATTAATAATATTGATGAGCTGAGTGAGGCACTAAAACTCATCGCTTTACGAGGACTGCTTCACTGGTCCGGGTGTTGTAGCTGTTAATCGTACTTATCATTGTCCAAATTGTTTGTCACAATGTGTAATGTACTCATGCTTCTCACCCTCTCTCCTTAGTGATCAGCCTGTCTTTCTCATATAAGCGACTGTTGTATTTGAAGTTATTGTAGCTTACTGTGTTAGGGCCTGACAAAGGCGCTAAGCTCCGAAGGCTTACTGAATAAAACAATCTCAAACATTCAGGCATTTGGAGCGCCGATGAACCCGCCCAGTTCCAGCCGATGCAGGCTTCCAGCATGCAGTCCCGGCTGGAGCAGATGTAGTCATCGGTTGCTATACGGGCCCATTGTGTAGTAGGTCAGAAATTGTTTCAATGCAATCAAACACAAAACTTATTTTGAACTAATACATCTTGAGCTATGTTAGTTAGGCACCACTACTAAAGACGACTAGCTCTAGCGCTGCAGGATGACCTGCCCTGCTCCTGTCATAACAGCGACAGGATCACGGCAGGTCACATGCAGGATAAGGCCCGACAAACTGTGGGGCAGGCGCGAAAATCCCGCCCACGTTTGTGTTCGTCCCGCAGGTGTCACGCCGCGAGAAGCGCTGTAGGTCGGCGCTCCAAATGCCTGAATGTCTGAGATAGCAACGAATCATTCATCGTTACTGATCAAGATAATCACTGAGTTTATCTTAGGCTTCATAACGAGCAACATCTGAAGGCTACATTCAGATTGCCTAAGGCTTGTGTATAATGACGTTTTCACTGAATTAACACAGCCATTTTCACTGTCGCGATTCTTTTGTCGCGGTATGGAGACAATACAAACTAGAATCTAATTACATATCAAATTCTTTTGATAACTAAGTATCAGCTAAATTTTATGATTGTAATTAGATGCCTGAGACAATTATCGAGATGTGCCTACGTGTAATCACAATAGTCTCCCATAACTCTCGTGATTAGGCAAGAAATGTCAATCTGAACTACAATCACACGTCATTGTGAACTGCCTGATCTCTCTTCTCCCTTCTTTTTCCCCATATTCCTTCTCTCCTACACTATGTGCAATTTCAAAAGTTTCATAGATCATACCATTTCACGGTCCCTTACGACTTCATCATGAGCACCTCCTTTGCAAGTGCTAACGACCGCTTCTAAAAGTGCGCACCTTAATCGCTGCGGAAGAAAGTGCAATAGAGTGGAAGAAAGCGCAAACTACCTTCTAATGTTAGGTTTAACATTACTCTGTTTTGTAGCGAACTTCTGAGAATTCCCTCCCGAGCATTTTCCATAATGGTACATTTTCACGGATTTTTTTCGTTTGACAAAAATAATGTCCTTTTCAGAGAAAAGTGGTGTTGTGAGAGATTTTTGCGCTACTGGAAACATTAAGTTTTTTTTGTGTAGAATGACATCGAATTCGGAAACTATGAATAGAAAAGATGTGATAGGAGTGAGATATCCGTACCTTTTGATGCACTATTCCAAAAGAAGTTAAGGCAAAGTGATATTGAAAATAAAAGTAAAGTGATATTGAAAAAAAAAAACATCGCACTGTTCCAGGATTGTCTTTGTATATGCTTGACGTTTCGCTTTAAATTTTCTTCTCCATTTCCATCATTCGCTTGACTTTTCCTTTTTTTCTTCCAAGAAATGTTACCAGGAAATTTTTTAGGTGAGAAATTGCCATTTCAAGGAGTGCCAGCCACAGGAACGCAGAATAATGTCAAAATAGACTTGCGCCGCCTATGGGCGAATGGGTTACAGGTGAAGGGGATAAGTTGTGTAATGTCAAACAATTCCGAAGATAAGCTATAGATTTTAGTTTTCGTTTCGTGCACTATCCTTATACGAGAACTAAAATATTTTTTGCTATAAGTTTCTTCCTGCACTCACCAGTAAGGTAGAGAAAACTTATAGCCAAGATATTAGAATGTTTAAGTTATTTAATTACTTACATATTAAACCTACATAAATATACAACATATAAAACATACATCGCTGAACATACATCAATATACAACATATACAGTGGCGGCCACATATTTAGCACATCCATGATTTTGGCCGACAGAATTTTTTTGCATTTCTCAGCCCTCTGATGAGCAATCAAAACCAAGTTCGAGTATGTGTTGAGGCACTATGAGGGCTTCCTTCCTGTTGCTTACCATGGGCACAGAGTCCGTTCAAACTGGATTAAAAAAATAAAAGCTTAATTCCGTCAGTTTTCCTGAATTCTGTGTAAAATTCGTCCATCTCGCTATGAAAGGAAATGAAGTGGTGATTCAGATTGAGGATGTTTCCCTTCAACATTTCCCTATAAACGCTTTTACCGGACTCTACACACCGGCTGGAGCCAGAGACAGAAACAAGACCTTCAATTTCGTCAAAAATTTCATTTTTATGGATCTTGCTAATAAAACAAGCCCCGGAATCTTCCTTTTAGTATCTGGTTGTCTGTTAGCAACACAAATCGGAAAAAAATTCGCGGCTGGAAATGCTTGGTTTATCCTTGTAATCACCGTGAATCCTTTTTTCACCATTTTTTCACTCATGCTGACAATTTCCGTTCTCCCCTTAACTGAGAAACTGCTCATTGAAACTACTATAGCAAAACAAGCAATTATATCGAGTATAAAATCACATTTTACCCAGATCCAAAAAAGTCATCTAGGAAAGAAACTGAAACATTTCCAAAAGCACTGCATTTTCAGCTCTAAATGTGTGCCATCCCATCCAGAAGCATTTCCTGGAGCAACAAAGTTGAGGCGGGAAGGAGGACACTATGCCTTATCACATTCTCGAGTATCGTCCTGATAGCTCATTCCAGTACTGAGATACAGATTTTATATTTTCATCAGTTGATCGCCCAAAACTGGCAGCGTGCTAAATATGTGGCCGCCACTGTATGTGCAAGTCAACACATTTACCATGGGTGAGCTCGACGCATGCGGGCTCATAGTGGGGCAAATGAAATTCTTTCAGCCTCTTTAATCGAAATACAGAAACCTACGCCTATTTCGCTATTCCAAGGTGCCTATTCATCCACTATGCACTGGTCGTATGCGCGGATGCGAATGAACCACGTCGCTCTGATCTAACCGTTCTTTTCCTCTCCTTTAGCAGACAGTAATCGAGGTCGGTGTACAGCGAATAAGACCAGGATGCAGTACAAATTTATCCCAATGACAGCAATAACAATTGGCAATAGAACTCAGCGAATGATCAGAAGGTGAAGCTCCGGCGAGTTCCGTCGGTGGGCTCAACGGCCGCGTGCTCCCAGCGTCTGCGGATTATTTACTGTGGGCGTCAATGGCGGTGACCCGTCTGCGGCCTCGAAAATAACGCGGCGCCATCGCACCGCTCAAGCGAGAATATTCTCCGGGACATCAATTTACAGGGTTTTCTTGATAGTCAGTTAGTTTTCTTATTAGTTGTCATCAAATGTGATGAAAAGCTATCAAGAAAACCCAGATACGCCATTGCGGCGATGATTCTCGCTTGAGCGGTGCGGTCGCGCTGCGTTGTTTTCGACGCCGCAGACGGGTCACCGCCATTGACATCCACTGTATTTATTTTTATTTATTATATACATACATCGCGATGAGTCACAATGCAACCCTTCGTAAAGAAGGTCATTCAAAAGAGGACCATAGAAAGGTTACTGGAGACTTGAAAAATAAAAAATGATGAAAAATGATGATGAAGGTGGCGATGGGGAGGTTCGGCGCCTACCGTCTGCGCCGAGGTCCGTCCTTGCTCCACCTTCGTCGCTCGTCCAGTCGATTTGCATAGAATGTATTAAGCTATCACAATGTTTCTCGAAAATGAAAAGCTCAGTTCTTTACCGAGATCATTCACAAATCAAAAAAGACAAGGAACATTTGGGACAACCATGATACTGAGGAAAATTATGGCATGCCACATTTTAACAATGGCAGTTTTTGCATAAGCTACCACAATAGATCAATAAACACGATGAAAATGGATATCGGGAGTGGAGGGACCCACCTCGGAGATAATGCATATCTTCCATAGCCCAACCACTTTTTTATCGCCGGCAATTTGTGACGTAGGGCAATTTATCTGGGCTGAATAAAGTATTATGGGGTGGCACAAGAGGTAGCTGAGACTCCCGCTTTCTGGGAAAATGCCCTCGAGACTGCATTTTGCATCCAGCTCGTAAATTTCCGTCCATTTCGCTGTCGGCTGTGATGTCATGCACTTCCTGATGAGTAATTTTTCTGTGACGAGACTTTCTTAGAGTTCTCACTGGGTGCAATCCAGAAAAAATCGCTAGATTTTCACAGGATATTTTTACTGCCTGGTTAGTCATTTGAATCATTGCTGCGCTGTTTTTTCTTCTCGTTAAAAACACTGGAAAACTCACATGCCCTATAAAAAAATAGTTCCCACATGATTTTGTTAGTTATTCATGGGTTGGAAAATGTCCTCCTTTTCTGCAGGTGCACTCAGGATGGCGTACAGAAGCTCCAGCTCTTATTCTCACGGCCCCGGAAATTACACTACATGAGTCTTGACTACTCTCTGCTTCCGGGAAAATATGTACTTGCTACTCCACCTGGACAACCTGCGCACTTTTGATTGGGCCTTTATGTATTTTACGTGGTTTGTGGTCAACTAAAACCAGCCTACTGATAAAGTGCAGGAATTTTCAAAATACAACTATCTGTGCGTAGTATGATGCACACGTCAGCATACGCTACAATGTTTTTGTATTAACGGTGTTAGAGTGCTCCTATGCCCATTTCACTTCATGGATTTCTTCCTGTTACATGGGCTGCCATGGTTCTCAACTGGAAACAGCTCCACACCGACTAAACAGGAAATCCCATCAAGTTTATTGCTCATTATTTTGTTATTCCCGTTCCCTCGCAACACTTGTTCATGTTGTGAGGCCTCTCTTATTGGATTCTGCCCAAGCTTGCTGAATTTGAGATATCTTTTTATCAATTTGTACTCCTTTTTCAACTTTGCAGCAACGAGTAGGAGCAGTGTTTCATTCTGAAAGTATCATTTTAACCTAAAAGTATCGTTTTACAGCTATGTAGGCATGTTCCCTTCGTATGTATTTTCCATGCAGTTCGCCGGTTGTTTGCTGTCATTTCAGCTACGAAATTTCAGATGATCTCCATTCCACTTGTTATTGTGCTATTGATGTACTTATTAGGAAATATACTCTCTGTAGTTTCACTTTACATACTTATAAGTCATGCAGGTCTTCATAAAAACTTTAGGTGAGTTACCAGTTAACTACAATATTAGGTTGTCCCGAAAACGATGACCATTTTTGAGGTACAATATTCCAAGGTGTGTAACTCAGCTCAAACTTGAGGATTTCTCTTGGAATAAAACGTATTTCGATGAGCATTTTCAGCAGATTTTCTCTGGGCTGTTAAATCTATGAAAATAAGAGAGCTCAGATCACTGGAGTCAACAAAGTGCAAAGGGTCAATTTCAGTACACATTGGTTTGTTATTACAGTACGGGAAGAAGAGTCTAAAAGATGCGAGAGCACAAAACCGTGTTTTGCCTCATCGCACAATGTCGTCTGCAGAAACCACAGAAAAAAAAGAAGAAGAAAAAATGGGAAAGTGTCCACGAGGCTCAGATAGCGCAGCTGTAGCTCTTCATGATCATTTAAAGTTTGTCTATCTAGCTTCTAAAATAGTGGAGTTATGAACGTCCAAAACTTCCATACACTAGGTTGCGGCCATTAATTGTGGGACAACCTAATAGTTTGGATTGCAGGTCATGAGAAACGTTTCCTTTCTAGGATGGTTGTGATTCTGCTAATCCTGTTCGGATTTCTTCGATCCTTTGCAATTTACTGCCTTGCAGCAAACGACTACATTACTGAGCGGATTTTGCAAGAGGTCAGCGGCTTTCTCCTCCAACTGTTTACCTTTTTGTTTACTCTTGTGATTGTTTACAAATTTCAGGATATCAGGGAATATATTCTCGCAGCTTTTGTCTATGCAATCTGTGGTTTTGCTGTAACAAGCCTGTTTCTGAGCATTGAACGCTGTATTGCGGTGTACAAACCGAAACAGTACGAGCGATACTCAGACAAGGCTATCCTGCCCTGCATCACTCTCTTCACAACGGTGAGTCCAGTGGATCCTGATTCTGCTGGCGTTTTTATCCGGATTTTGTCAGACTTATATTTTCATGTTTTAGTTGCTATTTACGGTAATATTGGGATTCTGGGCTAATAAAAACACCGACAATCAGATACCACTGATCACTGTTACAACAGCGGCAGGGATTATTAGTTTAATTGTAAGTTTTCAGTTCTCATTTGAAGAAGTTTTGAGCACGTTTGAATGCCGTGTGGCAACTTGTGATGGATTTACTTGTGGGTTTTTTTTTCTGCCACGCGGGACTTGTATAAAAACTATATAAACTTGTAAAGGCACACTTGTCCGCAGAGGTTTATTTCGACCGTTCGCACCCCTACGGCGGGGGATACATACTTATGTACATCACTCATTAGTCATAAATCTTGATGGGAAAACAAGTCAACCGATAGATTAAAGCATAACAAAGCTAGAGCAGCACGATGACTCTATCTACATGCTTGATCGTCGACTTGTCGACATGCCGATGTAGTATTTTCTTGTTAGGAAGCAGTAAACTATGCATGATCCCGCTGGTTGCATTTGCTGGACATTAATAGTCCTTGTAATTCAATGTTTAATTTTGGATCCATAGCTAGTTTTCATTTCGTGCATTATCCTTATGCGAAAACTAAGCTGTATTATAAGTTTCCTCCTGCACTCATCACTAACCTAAAGGAAACTTATAATGTGTGCTATGTGAATTTTCATACATATCCACACGCAAATATTTACATATACAGACATATACACATTTCTGCAAGTACGCATGCATGTGCACATACATGCATGCACGCTCACAAGCAATTGAAGAACCTGCGCATGCGTGCATCTGCGTAAGTGTGTAGTTCAGACATGTATTTTACAAGTTCAGTTTGTTGCATGAATACTAGGTTTATATATGTACACATATTAAACCTATATTATACCTACATCTTGTCATCCTATAGCTCACATAATGATGGAAAAGACATGAGATCACTAGTGATCGCCAGATGGAAAACGTTGCCCGATCTCTTCTTGGACTGCCCGAAAGAAAATGCGGGAGATGTTCTGAGCAGTGAACCCCGAATACTGCGATACTTAACTTTGGATCTACAACTGAGTGGAACCAGCGATAGCGACAGATTGTATTCTGCCTCTCTTTCCCCTGAGCAATCCGGGCTACTTCTTCTACTGGTGTTTGTTAGATAACCGCAGCAGCCGCATAAGTGGACAGTATACTTAAGATCGAATAGAAATCGAATAATTTTGATCATTTAAGAAACAATTTAGGAAGCAATTTGGACATTCAGTTATCTCAAAATAAGAAAGCTCTAATTGTAAGGCCTTTCTTGTCTTTCATGCAACACTATATAGGTCTCTGATGATGGAACACTCGAATTCTGCATTCATTTGAAATACGTACTCGATATTCGAAAGCCAAAATATTCGACTTCAAATAAATGCAAAATTCGAGTGTTCCAACATCAGAGATCAATATGGTGCTGTACAAAAGACAAGAACAGTCTTATAATTTACTCATTCTTGAATATCTGAGTGTTTTAATTGTTTCTCAGTTTCTTCTCTGTCTTTTCCTTTCTGTTTGTTAGTTAAAAAGCAAAATTATTCAGCTTTAATCCGGTTTCATGTTTCTCAGACATTCGTGAGGGTGGAATGCAGGTGGAAATCGGTCCACCCCCAGTTGTACCTGGGGGTGGACCCAAAATCGTGGGGCACCTACCCCCGACAGTCGAAAGACGTTCCCGCACGTGCCCTCGCAGCTGTCACCCGAGCGCATTATTGGGTTCCGGCGGATGGGGCGACGACCGGGGTTATGGGCAGCACGCTCTGCTCTTCTTGGACGTCCAGATACGCTCCCTCAACTCAAAAAGTGGGCGGGGCGATGGGGGTCCTACTTGCCCATCACCCCTACGAATGTCTGAGTTGTATAGTAGGCAGCATACTAAATTTGCAAAGACCGTAACCGAGCGGGATCCGAACCCCTTAGCGCCATAACGATGAGTAACCTCTCTATCCTTTCTTTCTTTCTTTCTTCATGTTTTCTTCATACTACTCTTTATATCAGCTACTTGCTATCATTTCGGACTATGATTTTATCTTTTTTCCCCATCGGGGTATGACGACTCTCTGTCTATCAGTGGCGGACGCACGCCCCCTCCCCGAGGATAGGTCGCCAAATTTTGAAATTACTTCACAATACAAAATCTTGTATTAGTTTATTTTTATTTGTTCGTTTTTATTGTTATTTTTTAAATATTGATTATTTATCATTTAATTTCATCTTCCGTCTGGTTCCCCAAATTGGCAGAGAACCCATTTTTTCCCACGCCCCCCCCCCCTGCCGCCCACTTTCTGCGTCCGCCACTGCTGTCTATGTATACCTGGGCTCCACGCATCCATATGTAAGTATTTAGCATAAATTGCGCCCTAATAGCAGACATTATTTTTCACCCACTGCTCGAGAATGGAGTTATTTTCCTGAGCAAATAGCTTTCTCGAGCCGAACATTGAACATGCACCAGAACTCGAAGCCCAACCGTCTACGTATAAAAAATCATCAGATGGTACGATAACGGTCGTGAGTGACAACTGTCCAAATACACCCGAATGAGTTACGACTTCTTGTTATGAAAAACGATTGCTCTGTGTTCGAAGATGAGAGTACTATTTGACACGCGTCCATTCCTTTTCAGATAGCCATCACGGTATGGGTGAGAGCAAAGCATTTGTGGAAGAATAAAAGTGCATCACTTGGACAGCGGTATGGTAATTTTGGGACGCTACCTCTTTGTTCAGTTCTGCTGGTCCTATTATCGACTACTCGCAGGTTCCAAATAGCGGAGACCAATCGCACTTCACCTATTTATTTGTCGATATCCGTGAACGAGTCTATCTGCATCAGCGCCATGTCAGTCATGGGCTTATTGATGATTGGAAAGGAGAATACCGAGACTATGGGGACCAATTACTTCCTTGTACATCTCCTTGATGCAGTAAGTGAATCAATGGAAAAATAGCCGACAAATCAAGAGGATGCGGATCACCTGTTTTTTTTTTCAGTGTGGTGCCTGGAGGATAATCTTCATCAACTTCACGCTCATCTACTACAGTTATCTTGCAAAGAAAACCCGACTACTGGTTATGGCTCATATGTCAAAAAGCGCCCAGGAGTCTACAGTGGACCATTTCACAGGGCTTAAGGATATGTGGAAATGATACTAAGCAGTAGTGCTACTTGTAGGTGCTAGTGTGCTTGTAGTGCTTAGATCATGTGAAATTTCCTTATGAAACGTTATAAGCTCGTTATTGCCTATACAGTACTTTTTTGTGTACAAAAAAACTTGTGTAATAATGTATCTTCTTTGTTAGGAATTCATTACAAGGAACCAATTTCTTCTTCTATTCATGTGTAACTCAAATATTTTTGAGGCTTAAGCTTTTTCCCATTCGTAATAAAAATTTATACACTTACAATAACTCGTCAACGCTAAATTCGGTAATAACAGCAAAATGGTCAGAAGGATAGTCGTTGTCCTTGTGGTAAGGGATGGGTTTCAGTGGCTCTGTTCCAGCATATGTGAAAGACTTTATTGGTTTCAGCTTTCCTGCAGAAAATAAATAAAATAAAAGAATAAGATAAAATGAAATCCTGTGCTCAGATAAAAAAATTATTCTTAAAGACTGTGTTTCAACTCGAAATCGATTTCTAGTTTTTCACACTACTAGAACCTCCACGCGACGCTGATCACAATGGTATATATGATTCCCTACCTAAATGTCGGAAGACCCGTTTTGCGACTTTCCTTCTGTGGAGAATTTGGGATGTCCACCGGGACATCTGCCACTATGTACGTGTGCACATCGAAGTGACTTCATGCGACTCTGATGGGCGCATTCGGACCGCTCACCACGCCCACCTGTTTGAACTCGTTGCGGCGTCAATCCCGCAATATATGGTGCAGTTGAGCGTGGCGCCGTACGAGTTCGAGTAAGTGGGCGTGGCCGCGGCGTAAATGCGCCAATCAGAGTTACTCGGCCACGCCCCTTTTTCCCTCACGTTGATGCACACCCTGCCACTACGATACGCAAGGTGCCAGCGATCGATATCAGCGGCTGCACAGCGGCATCTGTCTTAATTGGATGGCAGTTGGTGATACGATCGCTGCCACCTAGCGCTCGCTTGTGCCAGATGTCGCGACGAGTTCTTCAAATTCTCCACAAAAGAAAGGTCTCACAAACGGATATTTTGGCATTTTTGTAGGAATCTTGTATACCATTGTGATCAGCATCGCCTGAGGATTCTCTGCTTCTCAAAGTCTCAAAATTGATTCTGAGGTGAAACACTGCCTCTATGGTATGTTTGCTCTGCAGAGGAACACTCAAGAAATTGATGTCTCTCTCACCTTGGTAGAAAATGAAGTCTATCCGATCTTGTGGCTCTGGAATAGCGTAGTCCCATTCGGCATTGAACTTATTCACCGTTGACCATGTGTAGCCTTTGAAAGGATATGAATAACATAAGTAAAGAGAAGCATAGAAATCAGGATCTTTGATGTTTTTTACCTCATGAAGGAACTGTTGGATTAAAGGACTCTAGGTTAAGGACTTGATTTACTACTTTGATATCCTAATATGTAGTATGTATGAAGAGCATAAATTATAAAGTTAAAAGTATAATTTTTTATCGCAAAGATCAAATCCTGTTATTTTTCTTACATTTGCAATCCCCCCCCCCCCAGAATGCGTGGCCGAAGATTTCAAAATTAATCCATGAAAAGAATAAAAATTTTGCATTGCTTCATCGCTGCTATTTATTTTTGCTACTTTTTTGAATATCTATTTTTTATAATTCAGTATTGAAAGTGCTATTTTCATAGCGTTATTTTCCCCTCCGGATTCTCAAAAGCGGCGGAGATCGCAATTTTTTCCCACGTTCCCCTTCTACATAGTTTCTGTATCCGTCGCTGCTGTTGATACATACATGGTTGAAATCGTCTTTTTCTTTAAACGAATCACATTTAATGGATTACCGGGCCTCACAGGTTGGAGGGGCACCACAAAAGAAAATTTTTTACTTGCACTGGTCCTCTTCACATTCATATTTTCAATTTTCTTTAATGATGCCCGTGCGGGATCGCTTCGAATAAACAAGCCCAAAGCCGACGTCACCTTCAGTACTCCTCTCCCTTACCCGTCCAATCACAGTTCCCCCAAAAAACCTTATCATACTGTTTTCCATCCTGTCCATCATTCCAGCCGCCAATCCAACAGGTGTTTGGTACAGGAGAACAATTAGTGTTACACATATATTATATTTTCAATCTATGACATAAATGTATCCATGCTATTAAATGTGATATGTACTGCATATGCTTTTGCCCTTATTCCATGTGAATGTGGTGCAACTACAGTAACAGTAAAACTTCACCTGTCATGCAACGATTTCTGATCCTACGACATACCAGCTGCCTAGGAATAACTGCTGTAATTCGATTTTATGGAGTAACTTTTAATACTCTACAGGAATGTGGTGTCAGGTATGCAATGTCTAGACAAAGCTCCCAATTACAGCATTTAGAGCCAATTGTAGATGGAATTCGCTATTTGTTTGTACATACAATGTATAAGCGTTGTGTAAATATAATATTTAAAGGGATACTAGGTAATTTGTAGGTAAAAATGAGAAATGTTCATAAATAACACAGCTATAAGCTTCTTTCACGTGATCGATGAGTGTAGAGGGCAAATTATAGTACAATTGAGTTTTCGTATAAGGATAGTGCCACGAGAAGGTCAAAGTCAAAAGGAAAGGTTAAAGTTAAAGCCAGGTATAGGTTCAAAACAAAAGTTAAAATTTACCAAACCTCGGGGTAATTGTTCACCCTAGCTATGAGACACCGAAAAAAATAACATTGAATTCTCAGAACACTACTAGAAGAACTTGCTGACAAGCATTTGGCGAGCAAGTTAACAAAGCATTTAGGCAACTTATTCCCCCTCCCTACCCCTCTTGTTCGTTCATACAAAATTGTCAGCAACTTGCTGTCACCTTTCCTTGCCGGCAAGTTGTCAGCCCCAAAGCTTGTCGGGAAGATGTCACCATCAGCACCAAAGCTTGTTGACTACTTGTCTTCGCCTTGTCTTGCTGTGAAGTTGTCGAGCGTAAAAGCTTGTTGACAATTTGGTGGTGCCCTTCCTTGCCGGCAAGCTGTTGGTTCCAAAGCTTTTTGACAACTTGTTTTCGCTTTTTACCTGACAACTAGTTAGCCGTACAAAATTGCAGACAACTCGTCATCGTCTTTGCTTGCTTGCAACTTGCTGAGGTTTGTTGAAAATTTGCTCGCACTCTTAATCGCCAAGCAATTAATTAAATTATTCAATAAATATTAATAAATAAAAATATAATAAATAAATAAATAAAATAATAAACGAAAATCAATAAATAAAGATAAAGATAAATAAAGGTGATAACATGTTTTTTCCACTGTACCACGATAACCACTGCCCTGGTGTCCGCAATGGTTGTACCTTACATTAGGTGAATGTGGAAACTAGCATGCAACTTGCTTTGACTCTTCCTTGCCGACAAGCTGTTCGGCTGGAAGGCTTTCGATAACTTGCCAGCAACTTTTGCCACAGAAAGCTAGCTGGCAAGCTGTGCTTGTGAGCAACTAGTCGACAACTTGTTCTGACTCTTCCTCGTCGACAAGTTGCCAGGAAAAAGTTGCTGACATCATGTTTTTGAATGATCTGATGAAACGTGAAACTTGACAGTAACGATTTGCGAGTTAAAAAGATGTCTGCAAGTTGTTTCGGGGCAAAGCTGGGCTTGCAACTTGTTCTAGGGTTCTGTGTAATGTAAAAGATAGTAAAAGGCCTACCAGGTTCGGCGATCACGTCAGGGTGGACTTCCCGGAAAGAGTCAATGAATTTCATGTCGTACATTGCCTTTGTTGCGGGCCATAATACAGGCCAGCCGCCATGTTGATCTCTAGGAGAGCAATAATTTTAGAATGGATGAACCAGCCAATGGTGGCGGATTACTACAGTACTTACTTAGTTTCATCAGTCCAATCGAGATGTGATGGACAATTGAAATCCCCGGCAAGGATGATCGGTACAATCGCCGACTTCCTTCTCCACGCCGTCATTTTAGTGTTATTCTTAATTTCTTCTATGTTTTGTTCCCGTCCTGAAATTTTTACTTTTTCCCAGAATTATATAAAAATTCATGCCTGAAAAGACTCACCATGTCGAGATCGTGGATGTTCACCCGCTAGAATCTGAGTTATAGAAGTGACCAGTTTATTATATGCTGCATACGGTCCATAGGACAGATAATCCAAGTGAGCTGACCAAAAGTTGACAAAATACCAAGAATCAACTAAAATCCTAACGCCAACCGCCTTGCTGGTGTCCGTGTAAGAATGTGGGTGGATCTAAATGGAGCTTTTTGGATTCGGGCTAGCCATGGGTCGATTTGTTTTCCTACCTCGTGCCGGGTGAGGATTGCTACGTCAGGCAAGCTGTGGTTCTGGCGGTGTACGCCGGACCAGGTTCCACCTAACATCTGGGTAAGGTTGCCGACTACGTAAACGTCTTCAACTTCCTGGAATCACACTGGAATTTAATCACAAAAAGGAAACTATATATGGAAAGAAAATATTTCCAAAATGTGAAAAGTCAGATTAAAAGAGTAGCAACCTAATTGCCCGCTTTGTTACCTTCTCATGTACGGGTATTTAGGTTTAGTAATAAGGTCCCGCCGAGAATTTTAATTTGGAAGAGTGTATTATTATGAATAAATTGAGATGATAATGACACTGAAAAGTAAAAAAATAGGAGAAGAAGTAATGAAAATTAAAAAAAAAGATTTTTCTAACCAAATATATTCAGACAAATTCCATAGAAGGTAACTGTGGCCTACCTGTAAGGCAACGATATCTGGGTTGACAAGAGCAATATGCTTGGCAATCTTCTGAAGACCGTTATGTACGGATGCTCCAGACAACCAAATATTGAACGTCATAACTCGGAGAGTACCGCCACTCGAGAAGATAGTTGCCCAACAAAATAGGAAGAAGAAACATAAAAATCGCAGCATTCCTGTAAATCCTCAGCTTCTTCTGGATCGTAGTGTACAAGCGGAGTAAAAAGCAGATATGTATGTAGTCCACATGGAATGGAGAAGACATAGGAGGTAAGCAGAGTCATTCGGAAAAATCCGTTATTGGAACTGAGAGGTTGAAATATCACCGCCATGAAATAATTCTTAGTTGTGGATTCTAGAACTATTCCAGAGGCCGCATGCATCATTGAGATTACCCTGGGTAAACGCGCATGAACACCACGCAAAATTTACCCATCGTTGATATAGGCGTCACTACATTTACCCGTGGTAATCCCAAAGATGCATCCAGGCCCAGAAGGACCTCGATCCACTATTCGAAGGCAAGAAAACGAGCAGCTACAGAAACTCACGAATTAAAAATTCATAACCCGGAAGACGGCGCGAGTGCCACTTATGAATTTTAGATTCATGGCCGAGAATGGGTTGGAGTACACCTATTCTGTTGCAGCTACTACCAACTACTGTGGACTATGCTTAGAACAGGATAATGCTCTTAACATACCAATAATCAAGAAATCGTTCTCCAAAGAGTGTAAAATTCGGCTTGACGAGAAGGAGTGAGCAATGAAATCTTTGACGAGTGAGCAGAAAAGCTCCAGGTCTGTCACCCTCTAAGATTTTCACATTTTGGATTTAATTCTGGATTGATAGTCAAATTAATCAAGTCAGCCTGTTTTTACACAGTTCTAGGTACATATAAATATACTCTGGACATCTTGTGCCATACTTTTCACCATTCTTTGTTCTATACAAGTAGTAAGACCCTCTCTTAAAGGTAGATTAGATCGTAACTCATTGAGGAAAAAAGTGAGGATGGCCGCGATCGTTGCCGTATAAAAGTCTGGAAGCAAGCAATGAACATCGCATAGTGGAGCACACTAGAGCTCTGGTGATTCGATACCATCGGATTTCTGGAAAATTCTATACAATCACCGCATGAATCACGCATTTCGCAGATTTCTGCTGGCCTCTGCGCAAATTCCAGGTGAATCTCGCTTCTTTGTCCATCACGAAAATCACCAATATTGTTTTTAATAGTTATTCAACTATGTATATGCATCTATGTAGATATATCACGATGATTCATAGACACAATATGATAACCGATAAATATATATTAGGTTGTAGGGAAAGTTCTCGCGGTTTTCAAAAGTGTGCTTTTTACAACCCCACGTTGACGTTTAGCGACCTATCTTTTGCATATATAAGGAGGTTAGGTATGTGCAAGTTTATTAGTGTCACTCACTATAAACTCCTGCACAACCCCTACCAGGAAGATAGATTTTTCAAGACAGTACTTTTCGGCCTTTTAGTATACGGCTTCAAATCTGGTGAATCAGCAATTGTATCCGGACGCCGTATTAACGCTGCATTTGGGCACGGTGCAGTGGTCAAATGCCTTACGCAAGATTGGTCCAGACGCTTTCGTGCTTGCGACTTCAACCCCAATGTTTTCTCATAGTTGAGACGTGAATCCACAGTAGACAATTGTCGATTGCGGCAGCTGGTAGATTCAGATCCACGGCAAACTATGTGTGGAAGGACGCAAGTCTCAGGTGTTCACTTTACCACCATTGTCGATCACCTACGTCAGTTAGGTGAGACACAAAAGTTATTACAGTGTGTGATGATTATTTGACGGAAAGCGATTTTCCGCGACGTGCCGGGGTGGCTACTGGGTTGCCCTCGCACAAACACATAAAAAACTGGATGAAGCCCGTATTCACAGTAGATGAGAAGTGGTGTCTGTACGTCAACAATATGCGCAGTCCACCTTGGTTTGACAAGGATGAGCAGCATGAGCCGCAGTCAAAGGCAGGTCTTCACCGTCTGGAGGTTATGATCAGTACTTGGTGTGAATGTAAAGAAATCATACACTGCTAGGTACTGCCACGCTACAATGCGCTCACGGTAGACCTGTACTGTCAGCGGCTCCATAGAGTGGCCGCAAAAATCGCAGGAAAGGGTCCGAATTACGGCACGATCTAATTCCTGCACGACTCTGCTCGCCCACTCTTTATAAGAGTGGGCCGCCAGAAGCTCTTCGACTTTTAATGGGAAGTGCTGACTTCAGCACTGTACAGACCTGGTCTTGTGCCAAGAGATTATCAACTCCTCTTGACTCTGTCCAACGCCTTGCAAGAGAAAACGTGCGATGATGAAGATGACTTGGATTGCTGGTTGAGCAAATTTTTCGAGCCAATGCCAGTTTACTTCTAAGCCGAGGGCATCGAAACGCTTCCGAATAATAGGCAAAGACTGGTAGTACATGATGGTTATTTATTCATTTCTCAATGTGTTTTCCTTTTTCTAAAAAGTCAATAAAACATGGTGTTCCAAAAACCGCGAGAACTTTCCCTACAACCTATATATAAAACGGCAACACAGTACAGACACGCATCCGAGTGAGCTAAAAAAATCAAAAGTTTTTTTTTTGGGACTGCACTGGCAGATACACAAGATAGAATCTGAAAAAAATGTTAAGATAATGAATGTACATGACATAATAAATACACACTTGTACATGTACGTATTTATGTAAATCATACATGTAAATGTACACATGATTTTTTCCTAGTAATTCTATTTTTTGTCCGAAATGGCACTGACCTCGGCTTTCCTCCTACCCCCTCCCTGAGCATCTTGGGCGTCTTTGCGTCCAGCAATTGTATGATGCAAGGATTATGAACTGATAAGCTAGTCGCTTAACAAAAACTTGTCAATCTTTTTCTTTTCCTTGTCTTCGCGATTATGATAAAGTATTTCCCTTCCTTGTGAAAAATCCCAGAAAATTCACTCACTGTGTAAAGAAATCTATTCACAGACAGCTTTTTGATGAAGGAAATGAGACGCGGCATAAGCCACCACTTGTGGTCGAGGAAAATACTGCCTAGAACGTGCTTGTTTGAATAAATTCTACCATGAATGAATATGTAGTCAGCTTTTGTAGTAGTTTTTTTTTCTGCAGCAATCTATGCACCTTTATTGAGCAGGCCGAACCCGTGGTTTCTGATGGAAATCCGAGAGAATTCCCATTGTTTCCTTTCAACATTCCTAAGCTCTCTCCGGAATCGACGTTGCAGAATCATTAGGGAATAAGAGGCGCTACAGTATTAGCTCAGCTACGAACAAAATGCAGTAGATAAATGCATGAATGAATAAATGAAAAATAGATCGTAGTAGTATTAAATAGAGCTCTCAGTGAAAAAATAGATGAGGCCTTGAAAGGAGATAGTAGATCCCTCAAGAAGATGCACTATATGAACGCATCCTTTCACAAATGAATCAAATGTCATTGTACGGCTAGTTTCATTTGTGCACGTCCTAGGTGTGCACTTCATACTACAAAATCTACTGAGGCGTATAAAAGAAAAAGTATCTTCTGTTGAACACCTAACACCACCACGCCCCTTCATTTTTAAAAGATTACGTATTGGCTCCCAGCACATTTTTAAATTTCCCCGTTGTTCTATTCACATTATTGACTCATTTGCTTGTGGTATATTCAGAATCATGTACAATTGTTTCTCGTTTTCCTTCCATAACTATAACTAATCAATGAAATATTCGTAATTTTCGCTGTAATCTTTCATAATAATGAGCCGATAAACTTTCTCTTATCAGGAAACTATGAGACTCACTAGACCGCAAACTGCACTAGTTGTACCAGTCAGTGCCAGTCAGCCACTCATTCATGCACTCTATACTGTCTCTGCCTGTCTGGTCTGCCGCGCTGCCCCACTTACGCGATGCGGCTCACTATCTCGGTGCTGTGGTTGCAGGACATTGCCGGTGTTGATGTTTAGCTTATATTATATTTTCACCTAAGTATTCCGGCATGCATGAAGACGAAGGCACAAAGAAACCGAAAAAAGCACAGAAAAAAGCACATTAACCCCAGTGCTGGGATCCATGAACGCAAAACCAAGCGAAACCAGGTTAGCAAACCAACTTTTGCGTCCTGCGTCTCTCAACGTTACGCAGTCTTTAGGGTGGCCTGTCGCCCTAACCATCGTTGCTTTGCGTGGATAACGTTTCATGAATCCCAGCCCAGGTGGTCTGCCGTGCCGCACTAGCTGCGCGGCGCAGGGGAGCAGATATGCGGTATCCTGTAAGGCAAGATTGATTGACCGGTTTTGAACGTCCAGAAAATATGGCAGTGCAAAATTGTATGGTGTAAATACGGATTAGACAAGAAAATTGATAACCACTATCCCAAGGAAATGCTTTTACATAAAGCCTGCTTTCTCTAGAAGTAAGTGAATGGTTTTGAGATTGGAAATTGTTTTTGCCTGGGGAGGTTTGCACAACTGTGCTGTCATTTTTCACAAATAAGAATCAAGAAATAGTGAAGAAAGTACATAGAGCAAAGGCGGTGATCCAAGATAAGATTTAGTTAAGGCAGCAACCAATTGCGACGGCCTTACAATTTATAATCATTTATAATCATTTTAACAATTTATAATCATTAGTACACAATATCCTAACAATTTATAATCATTAGTACACAATATTAAAAAAGACAAAATGTAAACAAAACAACATGTGAACGTGCCAAACGGTCAGATTTCAGAAGGAAAGTTCATAGTAGGCGGCTGGCTCTTGAATTTCTTGTTGTAATCACATGCTAGTCAGCGAAATGAGGTGCTGATGCTGATTCCAAGGTCTTCTTTTCGATACGATCATATCGTAGTGGTCAGTTTATTTGCGGCCGAAGGAATGGCGATAGAACTTTTCGTTGCGAACACCCATGCCCAAGTTACATTCATTAGCCCTTGAATTCTTTTTTTTTTCGTTACATTCATTAGCCCTTGAAGTTCTTTTTACAAGGGCAAGAAAGGATCTGTTATAATATCACAGGCTAATGAACGGCTTTTTCTTTTCATACGAAAAAAAAAATCTTCCATCGGATAGCAAGAACTGATGGAAAAGATTTGCATAGCTCACTGACTTGGCTGTCAGTCATACATATGCTGCGTGCAACCGTATAGGGAATAGGAGGCAAAACAGAAAAAAATGGTGTATTTGTATTTATTAATTACATTATTATTTGTGAAATTCAAGTTGCCAACTTTGCCTTTTGCTACTGAGCCATATTTTCTCATGTTATATCAAAGAGTTTACGGATTAATGGAATATCGGATAAAAGCGTAAGTTCCCTCCAAATTAGAATGAGAAATTCCCGAGGATTTTACCTTTGTGACGTCACTAAGATATTTCGCCATTGATGTTTTGTTTATAGTCTCCACCCTTTTTGAAAATTACAAAGGGAAACTGTGAAAACAGAAACAAAACATCATTACCGTGCCCGGCTGCTCTGCCGCGCCGCATAGGTGGTGCGGCGCGGCAGGGCATAGATCACACTCGAGAAAGACGATTTTTGACGGTATATGGGGGCATATGCTTGGTAATAATTCATGAGTTTCCTGCGAATATCTTCATGGAATTAGCGGAAATGTATGATACAACCTAGTATATCACAGCTAATACGGAATATATGTTCAAGAAATCAATTATGTCACGAAAACGTGTGAATGTAGGAGTATTAAAGATATAGCATCGATGATTAGCATTTTACGACTACATAATTCCGAGTAAAGTGCAGCCAGACAAAAATTAAGAACATCAGCTGCGTGCCGGCTTGACGCCGTTATCGAAAGCATTCAGCAAAAACAACCTGCCGCCATGATGAATTGATAAGATAGCTGTCACCTTGAGGAGGAACTCATTTCAGTCCAAGTTTGCAAATTTTTCTATGGGATATTACTTAATTGATTGGGCACAGCAAGCAATCGGGCCTTCCAGACAGTTTTTGAGACAATTCAAGTCGATAGCGATTTTAGTATGTTCTTTGAACCGAGGGCAAACAGCACAAAGCGACCATGTCGTGCTCGAGGAGTTCTCATTGTCAACGATTTTCCTGTGGAATCAATGAATTGCCCGTCTATTCATAACAGTTTCACTAGGTGAAAGGTTGAAAAGACGTGGCTGAGGTGTGATGAATAATATTCTTGCATGTAATCATAATGCGAATAAATAGATAACTATTGTATAAAAAAGGTAGAAGAGAAGAAATTGGAAAAGTAAAAGTTGTCCGTTACGTTCCTACCCTTAGACGGACTTTAGGAAAAGGAAGAATAACAACCTCCCCGGAACACCTCAGTAAGGAGTGAATAAGTTTCAGGACAGAAAAGGAAAAATGTACTGCAAATTTTGTAGGTTAGCGCAATGAAATCAGTAATAATTGATCAAAAGAATCATATCCAAGACCTGTCAGGATCAATTAGACTTGTCACACCATGGGTCGTACATCTCTCTACATTCTCTCCAAACTTTCTCTTTTAATTATTTTAATGGTGTAATCGATTTTCTCTAGCAGATTAGACGTACTAATACGTGAATTCGTAAAATGTTCAGGATTATTTCCACTTAAAAGTCGATAAGCTTGGACAAAAAAGTTGAGCTGAACGATTTGTTGACAAAGCAATCCTCAGAAAAGCGGAGTCACTCATGAGAGACAATACATAGGTGAAACCGGGCGTCCACTTTGTATTCGGATCAAGGCACGCCTAGACAACATAACTGGATCCAGGATAGCAACACCGCTCGGTGCTCATCGTAGAAATAATCAAGAGAACAATTCATTCGAGGTGGTTGCCACTGTCTCATCATAGGAACCGGAAATTGTAGCCCGCAAAACATTAGAAGCGTTTTGGATAACCGCTAAGAATACAAAAATGTATAGGAAGGAAGAGTGCATTGCCGTGACCAACGAACTGGTTCTTTACCGAGACCTCTCCGGGTTTTGATCTATACACTAAGAAGTGGGGTACCCTACTTAATAGTAGCAGTACAACTATTGTACGCGGCCGTACCCTCTAATTGCGGCAAAACGGCGATCTAGATAAGCATTAACGGGTTTTACGCCTCTGGTCTTCTTTTCGTATTTACTCTTATGTTGAGCTATAACTTGTGGGCCGATTGGGCAGACTTGATCTGCAAAAATTCATATTCTTGGTAAGGAATTAAGAATGAACTAAAGTAACATCACCATCTATTTAATCCACGTAGCGATCTGAAAAAAAAAATTCCTGTGTTATCTCCATGAGGGGGAGGGGAGGATGGTACAATTGCACGAAGTAACAAAATAGCAAAACGAGTACCTCCAAGCAGTTGGTAAATCACCGAGAACAGCAGGTTCGAAAGTTGATTTCTGCAGTGAACGGTTGCAACATCTGATAGCAGTTGTTCTTAGGGAAGTTCCACTGATTTTGTTTATTTTTCTTCTAAATGCAGAAATTTTCGATGGTGAAGATAAGGCTTCGCACAAAACCCTAATGAAGATTAGTTTTCGATAAATAGATACCAAACTTCCTCTTTTGACTATTTTCCACTATTACATCAATGAAGCGAGCAGACAGATGTTACTGGCTTGTCCGAATAGTTGACGTGGCAAATATGCGATGTTTGGAGCTCCTTGGGAACTACACAAACTTCATATAGGTTGTGTTACACCCTATTAGAAAGCTAATGGCTAAGATGAACACCTAGAAATAATAGAAAACGTTGATTGATAGGAGACACGTGATCCACCTGAGATGTTTCGAAAATTCTGCCTTCAAGCAGGAGAAGAAGACTAAAAGATGCGTAGTGCTAGGCCGTGACTCTACGCACAGTACGAAGCGTTCGACTGCGATACGGCTGTTATCAAAATAACCCGCAGCTTATCTCCTTCGATCAGCAACATCCTCTATGCAAAGCGTACAACGCCAGCATTCACAGTGAGGATCGTATAGGCCTGAAATAACGGGATTTCTAAGATGCGGCACCGTATTTTCCATGAGTTTATATTCACAGGTTGCAGCTGGCTTATCGAGAAAACTAATAAAATTTGGCTCCAAATTTGAACACTTCATCATCATCGAAGTCGTGGATTCTGTTGGAATATCCAAAAATAGGCCGCACCTGTAGCCGGCATCAATGATCAAGGCCAGATTTTTGCTGCTTGTGATAGGAACGGAGTCGAGGATTGTCATTTCAATTTGTGGTAGCAGCTTTGAACCTTTGGTTCTGGTTTGACATTTCACGGAGGAGGCCTTAAACCTCTACGAACAACGCTCAGGGATATCGACGCTAACTTTCTGAGCCTTATTCCGCAGGGAATAGTTTTTGAATACTTTTCCCACTAGTTGATACTTCTAACGTCAACAAGTACCCCTATACTCGCATTGACCTATTAGAACGCTAGTGGAGCTCAAATCTATTTCGCAATTTTTATTTTGGCGTTCGAGCCTGCATTTTTCACTTCTGGTATAATCCCCACTCTCAAGTTCAATTTTGCGGCCATTTTTGGATTGCTTCCTTTTCAAGATGACGGTTTCATAACTTTTTTTCGCTTCTTCAATGGGGATTTGCTGCGGCGATCGTTGCAAGTAGGAATTTTTTCTAATTTAGTTCTGTAGCGCCTCGATTTCGTTTACTGACTTCTTAAGTGTGGGACAGGTGTGGAATTCTTCTGCTATTCCTTACGAGTTTCGAGTTTTTTTGCAGTCGAAGGTGGGGTCTGCTGCATTATTCAAACACGCTTCCATTAATTTCGGATTTCCACTGTAAGCTTCTTGTCCTGACTCTCGCATAACTTTCATCTTTGGGACTTCTTCGACCGACGCTACTCCATTCCGACCTGAATTGCCAGCAAGCTGTTATGCAATAAACTGACGTCCTACATCGGTCCAAATTCTCTTGCGTGGCTGGCGCGCCATTCCCATCAGGCGCTATAAAACGTTATGATATTTTCTCTAGACCGTCCATACTCTACGGTACCATTCCCACACCGTCAGCAGTATAAAAAGAGCTCTCGTGTTATATCTGGTTTCTACCGTCGCCATTTGCCTCATCGGTCACTCTTCATACATTGGAAGGAAGTTCTGCCGATGATGATAATGCTGGAATCCTGCTGTTCTGAAGATGCCGTGCCGCTACAGTCGTCGCCTCCGGAAGCCCATGTCGAGCCACTCAAGATCCTGCCATCTCCGCGCGTGTCTATCAGGCCGGTTTCTTCTTGACTCCATTCTATCTCGTGGTTTTAGCTTCTGTGTATACGTCTTATTTGATGAATATCGTGAAGTCAGCATTTATCTGGTGTTAAATCTTGAAAAATATGGGCCAGAAATCGATATCTTGCGCTCTACGATTGATTGAGCCTAATTGCGTACCGTTGGGCTGCGAACAGTAACCGTTGTGATCAAATCGGTCCTCAGATAAGCTGCAGTACGCTAAGTGCGCTAAGCGCTCGCTTGCGCCCACTAACACCCTACCTAGGGTAGTGGGCCTTTATCGCGTGCCCACAGTGGCACGCAAGTACACCGTCATTCGTTAAGTGCTGCGCAGCCGCGCGATTCTACCCTAAATAGTCTTGTGGGTTGATGGCATAACCCTATTCTGTCGTATCTGGATTGGGTACAACCACCGACGCCTGGGCCAGGTGCGACATTTTGTTTTGGCCAGTATCCGGAACGGAGCTCGTACCTGAGCCAGTCCTACACCTGCCTTTTTCACAGACGTGTCGGAAAGCTTGTGACAATCTGAGCATGCTGGAATTCCACCACTATGGAATTATCTGAAAGCAAGCCATTTTGCTTTGTCTTTTCTTTTTTTTCTGCTCCGACTATCTTTTTCTCAAGAACGTGTGCTTGCAGCACGTCTCCTTGCCGACGGAATAATTTTAGACTGAAACAATTCAATGTACATTGTGCCTCAGAACTACAACGGTTTAGTAAAATGTATCCTAAAAACACAGGAATTGTACTCAATTCAGCAGCATGTTTGTATGTCATCGCAAAAAGAAACAATTTCATTGTCAACCCTGAAAAATTCAAAAGATCTGAAGGTTTTCAAACCTTTTGAATTTTGTTATTTCTATTTCTGGCGGGTTTGACGGTCAAACATCCTTCGTCCAGAAATCCAGAAGTTTGGTCTCACACCACTCGAAGGTCTTCTTTGCGCCGTGGACTAGCACCCAATCTTGTTGCAAGGCTCGATCCATGCCTTTAGCGTTTTCTCTGGCCCAAGGAATCACCGCATCCTTCAAAATTTTCATCCAAAAATGGTTTCCCCATGGACGGCCATACCTCATATGGATCACCCTGTAGAAGTCTAGTGACGGATATTGTCTGGTCGCGCGATATAGGAAGGAGATCAAGCAAGGTTCATGATGTGCAACTGGTCTACCGATGGTGAACGGTGATGTGCAACTGGTCTAAAGATGGTGGAGGGTTGCGGCGGTGGAAGAAAGCGCCATGCGGGTTCACCAAAAGAAAAGTGTGCATCCGTGCAAAATACTAACACCTCTACGATGCGACCACAGCTGCATGAGGACGTGGGCCAAAAATTGTAGCAGGGGGAGGTGGTGCCTGGAGTCACCTGGAGACAGTCCAAGCGGTGTTAAACGTACTAATAGGGTGCAATACTTTTTCACAATTGCTAGAGAACCCAGTCAACTAATTTTCAGCAGGAAAACATGATTACTAAAGCAATAGATCGCTAAACTAGTGACCTACAGAGTAATGAAGTAAAACAATATAGGAAATTGACTAAAATTCATTAGGTTCATTAGGTTTCCAGAAGTTTTCAATAAGTTGCGGCAGAATATTTTGGTGTATTACTGCTGCTCTCATATGCAATATTTTATTTAGAATAACTTTTTTCTGCCCGTATGAACTTTCTACATAATACTAGAGAAATTCGCTTCACTCATGATGGAGGGAAGGATTTTTTCAGGATCGGGAAGAATTGTGCAGCCATTGTCTTTGATATTACGGTGAACTTGACGTGTTAAAATCTGGTCTTTGATATCAAGGTGAAATTGAATGTCCAGATCATGATATGTTCACATTCAATATTACATTCGATATTCACATCTGCTTTTCCGAACTTTTCATACGACAGCAACACCTGCATTTTTCAAATTGTCACATTCTGTGGTCCAGACGAGGACACTGGCCGCAACAGTGTATTCCTCTTCCTTAAGCTTCTAACATCATTCTTTTCTTCGCTGCAAAGTTTAAAACTGAGAGACTCCAGTTTCCTAATTTTGTGTTCCAAGAGAAATGTGATGGAATAAGATGCTGGTGTATTTCTGTTGTGGAACTCTCGCTTAACTTCGATCTATCAAGTGAGTTTAAAATGCCGTTTATATTTTCACAGGAAAGCCGGTTTCATAGATTATTGTTATTGTCGAGTGATAATGAGGTCTGCTTATTTTTTGTTGAACAAAACTAATAGGGAAGAATACCTCAGAGACCATACTTTATACACATTCGATACGGTTAAAGTTGAGATTTAAATGTTTATGCAGCAGGCGATTTCATCAATTTGTGCAGGGTGGCACATAGGTACTGTCGTGCAGTAAAAACGCTCAGAATACGTATGAAATCATATAGCCAAGTTCTTTAGTTAAAAAACAATTAGGTATCATCTAGAGCAACGGAATGCATTAAAACTGCTCGATATTCCTTCCGTTGGCACATACCGCAGCCCTCTCTCGCAATGTATGGCCTCACTGTTACTCAAATTCGATGCCCACCTTCATCGACGGAAAGCTGCCTCGCGCAAGTCTACTATTCTTGCTAGCCCAGGGTTTGCGAAAGCAGTTGCGATAAATCAGATGCCTCCAGTTCATCCGCTTGCAGAACCCAAGCGTTTGTCATGATTTCCACTAGTAGAGAAACTTTCCTCTATCTTCTGGCAATGGAAGCAAAAATCCTTGACAACGTTAATCAGGATATGCTGAGGAATCAGCTGCTTCCATAGGCTAGCAAACACTGCGGAAACAGTCGCTGAATCTTTTTGCTGTTTGAGGCGCCCCGTAAAAAACCTCCTAGGATTGGAGTCTAACCAACGTGCTTGATTTCACTCCTGCCGCCGAATGACTGTTCATTTATCTTTATTTATTTATTTATTTATTCGATACGCTGTAGTAAGACAGACGTGAAAAACTTATTATACTTATCTTGACTGGAATGTTATCGAGTTTTCGGTCTGGGCTAGGTATGGAGAGAGTTGCTATAAAGAAGAACAAGCCATCACTGGATTTCTGACGGTGTCACTGGAAGGAAATCTAGCAAAATCGCAATTGGGCCGCATTGGTGGAATATCCCAAGCGTCTGAGGGACGTGATTCGCAACAGTGGAGGGCACATCAAATGACCCCAACTTTTTTCGCTCCTTCACGTGATAGCAATTTGTTTTCGACGAGATTGTACGCAAATGTGCATTTATAAATTTTCTGTGCGCTTTTCTTTATAGTGGGACATTGTTTATGCGTCACCCTGTTGAAAAGCACGTATCCAGCATGAATGAGATACAAATCTATGACATTGAGCTAAATTCCTTTTTTTATGATTCAAAAAGCAAAGACATTTTCAATAGAGGCAATCTGCTAATGTACCCTGAAGCAAGTGTTCTGAATCTCTTATATCAGATACTGTATCCTCATTAATGTTTCTCTTCTGATTTTACAAAGAAGCCACGCCTCACAGTCGCACCTCACAGCAGATTCTATTAGCAACTTCTAGCTGCGTTGAAGTTTGCAAATGTGATGCCTCTTATATCTGCTAGCTAATTAGTGCAACCGCTAATAGAAACATACTTTCTGCTAATGTTTTGTTCCAGTGATGAGAGAGAAATGAGCAAAGTGCAGCGAATTACTTTTGCAAATGACTGTGAGTCATATTTTACATGATTTCGTGATTCGCTTCCGTTTCTTCTTCTGCCTACCCTCTTTATCATTATGATGACATGATTTTTTCGTAACAACTCCCCCAGTACATTTCACAATCGTCGCCTTATCAAACGAAGCACTGGGAAATTTTTGCGCAACTACCTGCAAAAACAGGAACAAGAAGGAAATTAATGGACCTAATAATGCACCTTCATTTGTAACGTGTAAATGGCGAATATGTGTCAGTGCTACGTTCGATGATCGAACTTTGCTGCTACAAAGCTCAATGAAGTTGTTTCAGGAGCCGTTCATATGTATAATGCTCCTGCGCCTGACGATCTGTCTAGGGACAGCATGGTTCGAGCACTTACTTTGTCTTGGTTGGGAGTAGGAGCCGTCAAGAGAATACTGTTGGATCTCATTCATAATCCTTATGGCTGGATATTTGTCTAATACTCACTCTTCTCCTTCTTTAATGCGACTCTGCAATCCATTGTTGGGTTGCTCGAGAATGGAAAAAGCTAAGCATTTTTTTTGTATTTTTCCGGAAAAATATTTGTCGAGATACAGTGGGCGTCAATGGCGGTGACCCGTCTGTGGCCTCGTAAGACGCGCGGCGCGACCGCGCCGCTCGAGCAGGAATCCTCTCCGGGACATCAAATTATGGGGTTTTCCTGATAGTCAGTTAGTTTTCTTATTACTTACCATCAAATGTGATGAACAACTATCAAGTAAACCCAGGTTCGCTTCCGCGGCGACGATTCTACCGTGAGCGGCGCGGTCGCGCCGCGTGCTTTTTGAGGCCGCAGACGGGTCACCGCCATTGACGCCTACTGTACATCCCTGTTTACTCATACCTTAGTTGTCTCGTCACATTATTTTGTTGGAGTTGAACACACATGCATATGTTTTTTGATCATGGCTTCACGTTTTTGGCGCACCTTTGAGTGCATAAATAAAACAAAATAAAATAAAATAAAGTGAATAAATAAATAATAGTTGAGCACTCTTTGAACGTCAAATTCCATCCTTCCAGTTTTTTCCATCCCTAGGCACATAGTAACTAAATTGTAAAATGTGTCCGTGTTTCCTTCAATAATTGATGTGCTCTTACTTCTGGAGCTAAACACCGGTTGAATTGTTGCAGTTTTTAGCACGGTTCTGTTTTTGAGCCTTATTTCTATTTGAGTATTTTGTTTTGCGAAGCTCTCTCTTGATGTTTTTTCTATTGCATTGAGCTTTCAGCGATAATTTTTTTCTCGGACCTTGAATTCTCAATGACAATGCAAAGTTATCAGAGAGAACTATTAGATTATCAACAGTACTGAGTGAGAATGCGCAAGAATGCGAAAAGCAGAGATTGCGCAAGATCTCGCCTTGTCGTTAGTAGTGATAGAGTAGGTTGGGCTAGAACCGATAGACTTATACAGTCAAGGGATCTAAAAAGAGATTAATCTAAGCACATCTCTCAATTCCTCCCTAGTGTTGATCTTGGGTTCGAGCCTTCTAATATCTCTTGTATCCATGATTTTTCTTCCCAGCGTCCTCGTTACGTTACGGTGGAGAACTCGAACCATGGATGTTGGTGGTGGTTTACACACGTGTTTTAGGTTTCGATGCCTTGAACAGTCTTCACTCCGGTGGAAGCAAGGCTAGCTAATGCTCTTCGATGTTCCTCTAGCCTCTTGCAAAGCGGCCTCATGCTTTCACCAATGTACTTTTCGCCACATCCAAGACAATGTTGCTGCAGTTTTCTTGATTTTGGCTTATCCAACTACCGAGCAATGTAAAGCAAATACTCGGACTATGGTGAGCTAATACAGTCCGTTAGGCGCAGGTGATCAGTGAACAGATTATTACTTTCGTTGACTTGCATCTTCGTCCTTTTTCTTCACCTTGTAACTGGACTGTACAAGCACGAGTGAATAGCCTAAAGATCGTTAGCATTTTTTTCTTCCACTTCCTTAACAAAGACAGAGAACAGCTGTGATAAACACTTTTCAGACGGTGGTTAATATTTTGCACTCAATTCATAACGAGTTTTACGAATGTTACACTCATTGGTTGCTATCGCAATAATACAGATGGAAGCTGAAAAAACAAGTATATGACCTCGAGTTAATAAGAGACCTTGTTAAGTAGTTCGAATCCGCCCTTTTAAAGCTCTGGTCTACCCCTAATTGGGACCTAGCTCTCATTTGTCTAGACTGCCTGGACGACTTCAAGTGTGCTTGTGACGTTGAGGCTTACCCCTGAGATTATCTCAAAGCTATATTTGCTTCAGGTGGCGATCTTCTCGAAATTCTCGGAGTATGCAGTTTTACTCTGATAATGAGATTCGTTGAATTTTCAAGGTTCCCATCAAAACAAATGCTACTTTATTGACGTTCTACCAACGTAGCTTCTGACTGTAAAGCACTGCAGCTTTCCGAAGAGCGATTTTCGTTCTAGATCCTTTCGGCCCTATTCCAGCAGCTTGCTAGAGCGTTCCCATGAGGCAAGAAGTTTCAACAGTTACTCTATCTGGCTACAGCTGCCTTCGATGAAAAGCAACTTGTGAACTGTGGTAATCGGTCATGTTATTAGATAAGACTTTTTGGACAAATGGAGAAAAGTTGGTCGCTTTCTCATGTAATATAATAGACACGTTGAGCGGAAATTACCGCGAAGTCCTGAAAAATCTTTACTGCACAGACTCTTTAATTCTAGGCTGAAACGGCGTATTCGCATTCCTACTCTGACAAATAGGGCGCGTGTGGCGCTGTGGTAAGAGGCTCGCTGCGCACGCACACGGTCGATGGTTCGATCACGCGCCCGTGGCCAACCAAGCCATCCATCCCTCCGGGGTCGGTAAATTGGTATCAGAGGAGTCTGGGAGGATGAAGCACTGACTTGGTTCATCGGAGGTCCCCCGCAAGTCACTGTACAGGGCACATACGCACTCAACGCCTCGACGATGCTCAGATGAAGTCGAATGCGTGGCGCGTCCCTCGTGACGGGATTGATCAACGCCGACCACTTTATCATTACTCTGACAAATGATTCAGTTCCAGGAATGGTTTTGAGCGCTCATTCTTTTTACTTTGCCGTTACTTTGCCATTTACCACTCTCCTACTCTATTACGCTTGACGACGTCTAACCCCATTCCGTCTGCAAATTTTTGGTAAAGTTCACCTTTCTATCGACAAATTTCTTTCATGTTACATAGTGCTAGACGAGGTCCAGGCGGGTTCGCTACAACAAATACCTCACTGTGGTCGTCGTTCTTCTTACAGAGGGGCCGGTCTATTTCTCCAGGATTTTCAATGAGATGTATTTCACCAGCTCAGTACACAAGACTTGTAAGCAAGTGTCAGTTTATTAATGTGTCGATCCCGCATTGTTCCAGTTTTTTTACACCTGTTAGTTTCTCACGACTTTTGATAGCATGTTTGCCTTATGTTAAGGTTTTTGCATCCTTTTTGATGTGATTTGTCGTCTAGCGCAGAATTCCCTTGTACGAATGGATAATGAACCATCCAAATCTATGGATTTTCAGGTTTTGTTGTTGTTAAAAGTTCAGCCGTTCTTAAAGAGAAACAACCAAGTAAAAATTTCTGAATGGCTAATGTAGCTCATCTATGCATTTTCTAAACTATCTAATTCCAAGGTTCAGTGCTGTGCCTAAAGACACGCTTCTATTTCCCCGCTTTCTCGTTAACATCTGAGTTGTCCAGAAAAATTACCAACCCCCTCTATGCAGAAAACGCTTCATTCCACTCCTCATACAGCAGTTGGCAGATTTCGACCCACATATTGAGCTTTGGCGCTATATTTAACCTCCTTGGCTCAGTTTTTCAGAATCTAGAGAAAAGAATGTGATGAAGAGTGTCGACGAACTATCGCTGCATGAAGTTTGTGGATAGATTCTCCGTGAGGATACGCAGAATGTCACGCTACTACAGTACTAATCAATTTCAAATTATCTCATTGGCTGTCGCTCTAACTCGTAATTTGAAAACCTACACAGCTGTGTCGCAGCTGGCCAGTTCCGAGCTCACTGAATGTTTTCGCAATTTAGGAAGTTTTCTCGAGCATCTATCCTCCCTCACATACTTCTCTTTCTTTTCAATATTTCGATCCGTTATTTATTCACGCATTAATTTTCTTGCATGTTTGAGTTTTGTTTCACCTTAATAAATCTGAAATGTTCGATTCGTTATACGGATTATACGCTTCACTTTTTGTTTCCTTTTCTTTCTATTCTTTTTACTTTCAGATGATCTCCACTCCACTTGTTATTGTGCTATTGATGTATTTATTAGGGAACATCCTCTCTGTTTTTTCACTTTACATTCTCATTATTCATGCTGATTTGCATAAAAACTTTAGGTAGGTTACAAAGGTTGGATCAATCCGCTAAAATGTTCCAGAAGTTCCAGAATCCTAGGAGTTCACCTGCAATTTAGGATGGCCGTGCTTCTATTAATTGTTTTTGGATTTCTTCGTGCCTTCGTCATTTATTTTCTCACCGCGAACGATTATATTGAAGAAGAGAACCTTCGCACGGTCAGCGAATTTTCTCTTTAACTGAATACTTTCTTCATATGTTGAAAATCCACCACTTATGCTCCCTTAATTACTAGAGCTCTGCCTATAAAGCATTCACAACCTTTCCTTTTCCAGGATATCAGAGACGTTCTGCTAGCTACCTTCGTATATGCGATTTGCGGTTTCGCCATCTCCAGCTTGTTTCTAAGCATTGAACGCTGTATTGCAGTGTACAAGCCTAAAAGGTACGAGCGATACTCGGACCAAGTCATCCTACCAGCCACAACTCTCACGACAACAGTGAGTTCACCAAAATGAGTTCAAGGTTTTATGTGCAGCTTGAATTTAGATTTCTCTTTTTCAGCTGACGCTCACAGCAATATTGGGATATTGGGCAAATAAGAATAGCGATAATCAAATTCCACTAATTACTGTCACGACAGCAGCAGGAATTGTTAGTTTATTTGTGAGTTCTATGCTGTTTTATTTAAACACAAGCTAGAGGAGAGTGTACAAATTATATCGTTCCGTATCTTCATCCAAACGTAGAGCCAAGCAATAACTTCAGCATTCCCCTATCTGTAATCATTAAAATTCTAAATACATTTATCTTGTTCCTTGGAGGATAATTCAATTATGAATTGACATCAGTTCCAATGAGAATTTTTAACACTACGAAAAATTGGAGAGAACCTGCTTATGAATCAAAATCATTTCACTTTTCAGATGGCGATTGTTGTATGGGTACGAGCAAAACATCTGTTAAAGAGTGAAAATGCATCGCTTGGCCTGCGGTAAGTCATTTCACTCGGGATTCCTATATTTTTCAAGTGTCGTTCTCTTTATAATGGATCAACCGCTTGTAGCTTTCAAGTAGCAGAGAGTAACCGCACGTCACCCATCTATCTGTCAATCTCCGTGAACGAATCCATCTGTATATGCGCTATGTCTGTCATGGGACTGTTGATGATTCAGAAGGAGAATTCTGAAACTATGGGAACCAGCAATGTCCTTGTTTATCTTCTCGATGCGGTAAGTGGAATCACTAGAAAACAACTGAGTACTCACATTTTGCATGATTGTAGACGATAACTAGGCCCACTAAAACATCTTCTCAATAAAAGGTCGTAATTCTTGCAAAGTCTGACATGGAGTACTCCCATTTTCCATGATGGTGAGAAATTCGTAGATACTGGTATGTTTGATGAGCAGACGTTTTTTTCGTTGGCATCACCTGTATCAAATGGTGAGCGCTGTGAGCTCATGGCCGCTTCCTTATCACCAGAAGAGCCACCGCCAATGAGAATTGAGTAAAGGACATTTTAACCTCCATTATGGGAAAATACACGTGGTCGAGTCTGTGAACTTGTAGAAAGGAAAGGAGAACTACAGAAAGGTTGGTATGAAGAATACTGTGAAAGGAACAATCTATGGGGACGAATTTGTAAAGGAGTGGAAGTCGTCAAAAGCAAATTGTGTTCGCGAATAGAACTTTAGATTTGGCATGATCTGAGAAAAATTTTGACGTTCAACTTAACAACCAATATATACTGAACTTCGTTTAGTATGCTGAACATTCAACGCTGTGGAATTTGTTGTTTTATCGCTTTGTTGTTTTATCGATATAACGCTGTAGCTGTTTTGTTTTGAGATATCACAAATTCCTCAGCTAATCAGATCGCTTTGAGTATAAAAACTGGAAAGAGGGATAGGAGTTAGATTTCTTTAGATAATGAAAACTTCTTTTAATTTCTTCTCTTATGATGGTCATTTTTCTCTTTTTTATTCTAGACAACAGATTTACTAGCAATATACATAGTATTTCATTTCCTCGAACTTTGTCGTTTTTTTTTGTGCACTACATAGCTTTAGTCCATAAAGGTTTAATTACCCGAGTTTGAGGTCACCGGCAACGCTCGTGCGGTCCTTAGAAAACACAATAACCTTTAACATCTTCTACGTCCTGCGATTCCTGGGACGCGTTTAGTGTGATACACTGTGCTCACGGTGGAGCTAATGGGGGGGGGGTTACACATTCAGCCCATTTATATCCTTTGAATCGTGAAAACAATTAAACGAAGAGCAAAACTTTATAATTGGTATCTACTCATCAATTGTACTCATCAGTGTCAAATACCTGGTAAAATTCGAGCTGTGGGGGCGCCGTCTAGCACCCACTAAAATAGCACACATGATTCACATGATCGTTGCAGGAATTTTCAGGAAAGTACTGGAGTCCAAGTTCTGTAGTGAGAAAACGTGCCTTTTTCTAGGACTAGCATTGACCCATTTGAACCCCCCACCTCCTCTCTAATTTCACACCAGATTCCCAATTTCCAGCAGACTTTGGAGTTCTCTTCTCTATGTATTTTTCTCAGCCATGGAATGTTTTAAAGCTTCATGAACTTTTTCAGTGCGGAGCATGGAGAATTATTTTCATAAACTTCACCCTTATCTACTACAGCTTCCTTGCCAAGAAGATTCGATTAGCGGCTATGGCACACAGGTCAAAAAGCGCCCAGCAGGCAACTGTCGCCCACTTCGATTGGCTCAAAGAAATGTGGAATTAAAATTTCGCAATGTTCTCCCATAGCAGTTGATATGTTGTATGCACATAGCGGTTCATGTTGTTTCTTCTTCATGGTTTTTCGAGAGGTTGTATATGTTTGTTATTTCCTCCAGAGCTCTTCTTTCTGTAAGGAAAATTGAATGCCAATAATTTAATAAGTCGATTAAGTTTATCTGTGTGTTTATAGTCATTGTCCTGATCATAAGTACATGTATGCGTGTTTATCTTCAGAAGTAGACAGAGACTACGCATTTCCTATTTGAGGAAACTTCATTGAATAAAATTTTCTCAACAGTCATGAGCATAGAAATCGTTAACTTTTTTACTGTGTGAACGCGTCAAAAGATCGGCGTTGTGTGAGAACTGGAGTTTGGGTGAGAACTTTCTGTGCTTTGGACCCTGTAAAATATTAAGAGTGGAAGTTCGGCATAAATTCTGCGATATATTTTAAAACAGTTACGCACCTCGGTTCTCCCACGGAAGTTTTTTTATGACCTCAAAATCTTTGAATATTTCGCTTGCAATCACCTTGATCACCTTGACTTCCGTTGATCGTCGGATATACCGAGCAAGCGCCAGCAATCCTTACACTTGTCCCCCTCACGCGCCAGGGTAGACCAGTGCGTTCTGTCCGTTCGAGAGACACGAACAACATCATATCGTTCTCTTTAGAAGACTTCGTAAAGAAGTCTGACCATCGGGTTGGTGGTCTACCTGTCGTGCTCCATACGAGTCCAGTCTCTTGTCCAACGGTGGTCGTTGAGGCGCATCACGTGTCTGACCCAGCTGATCTTACTCAGCCCGCCCTCGTGAGAAGGGTCACCCCTAGCATCACCTTTTTGATAGAACTTTCGATGACGCTGACCGTATTTTCATCCTGCTTACGTAAGGCCCAGGTTTCCGAAGCGTAAATCAAAGCAGGGAGAACCGTGATGTTGAGGAGGCAATGATAAACAATTTTCGCAGTGTAGAAGGTACTTTTTTAGCTTTTACTCTATCCTTTCACAGAAGAAAGGAAAAGAAGGGTAGTGGAATGTGGGAGATGGAGACGTGCACACTTGCAGAGATGTCGTGAAATAGTCAGTCTTATGAGTGATCTGCATTTAATTTATTGAGACCAATAAAGCTTCTTTCTTTGTGAAGTCCTCTTGGGATTTAACAGCAGCGAAGCACATACAGACAGTTGTTTAGAGATGACAGATCTCTATGTATGGAGGCTGCGTTAAAATAAATGAAACACCCAAACAGAATCTGTAAAAATGCGGAAAAATTCCAAAATTACACGTAGAAAATCGAGGCCATTTTTGCTTTACGGAAAAAGAAGCGCACTATTGTTCATTGTCTTCATAGTGCGAAAACCTCACAAGGACGTCGAGGAAGCATATTGCCGCTGCGTCGCAGGCGGCTCAATCCAATTACATTCCATGTCTTCAACAGATCAGCCTTCAGGAGTTTTATATTCCTGACTTTCACTTCAAGGGGCGGACATTGAATAATCCAGCATACTGATATTATGGCCACAAAAAAGTCACTCTCCTGCCACTTTATGAGTGGATTCGAGGTAACCATCCTCCACCGTTATCTAACTCAAACTTGAGACGGAAAAATAGTGGAGGTGGCAGAAATACGGAGACATAATCAGGAAATGAACTGCTGGGAAATGTCGCTGTAGGTACCACAATTGATCTGTTGATTAAAAGTATGAATGGTGCCTCGAAGTAGAGAGATGTGTTGACTATTCGGCTATTGGTATTGCTATTGTTTTGCATGTCTGTTAGCTAAGGATGAATATGCAAACTATTGTTAATGTTAAGGTTTGAAAAGGCGTTATCTCGAAAGCTAACCAGTGAGCTCAGTTGGAGTAGAATCAAGCAATGAAGCTCAGAGACAGGAAAGTCTTGAGTTCGTATTAAAAATTTTTCTTCTGGAGCTCACAACATGCAGCACTTGGTCCTAAAATTTGAACAAAAAATACACGGTTTCAATCGTACATCATCCATGTTCGCCTTCACAGCCGAAATCATCTTGAAAGTGCAAGCAATCGTTGGCGTTTCAAAACAAAGCCGAGCCAGTACAATTATGCACATTGATTAGGCGTCTAGGATTCTTGGAATGTGCTTTCCCTTCAAGACATGCACGCAGTTTTTTGGCACATTCCATGAGCCAGAAGGAAAACGTCTCTGTCTCCACTGCATTCCAGCTTTGCTGTGGAGTTGAGCTTGTACGCGTTATCCATGGATATCATACAATAGTGTTCAGCTTTTCTGCCTTTTCCATAGCTTCTGAAGACACACAGTTCTTCTGAAACGTGTTGATCGTATCCTTGCTCGCACTGAAACTCTATTCCACATCAATCTTAAATTTTCTTTAATCACATCGACATTTTGGAAATTGCATGTAGGTGGTTTGAATCGGCTTGCACTGCACACCTTGTAATTTTTCTAAGTTCCTGAAAGTTGTTCTGGTGACAATTCGGCAAGCCTTCCCTTTAACAAGGCCTGTAGGTGTGAAGACGATTCATGAATTCATTCGGGTGACCCACTTCTTAATTAAGGAATGAGATTGCCCAGTGTAACCTTAAACGCAGCACCCACGATGACTTTTACCTTCGGAATTTCGAGAGTTTCCCAGTCTTAGGCATAGTCCCAACAATTCTCTGACGGAAGTGCTGATGCAAACCCCGTCCTACGCAAATATTACCAGTTCAACTTCAGTTCAACAGTTGAACCCAGCCTGCTGGTATGAGTAGTTGCGCTATGCAAAAATAGTGTTGGAGCGACACTTGATACAAATCTGCTGTTTTTGCCCACTACCACTAGTTTTTCTTGAAAAAACCTTGTTCAGCGTGCGTTCCCTAGTGATTTTCACACTGTTGTGGCTATATTTATCTTCTTCCTTTCTGCTCTTACCTTGCAAGGGTTGTTTACCATTTTTCAGCTCATAGCTTTCATTTGTCCTCTTTTGTTATATATTTGCATCATTTGTTCTCGTCCTTTAACCCTACTTGTTTCTTCTTTCTCAACAGATACGCCTGTGTGACCCTCATTCTCCTTTTTTTTTCTACTTTCGTTCTCTTTTGCTCGACAAGGCAGCAAATCTAGGCAAATACCAAGAAACGTCAAGCAAATACGTGACGACCTAGGCAGCATCAATGACCTTTTGCAGACCTGATCCGTGCATCTCTACCATCCTGATCTAACACAACGAATCAGTAAAATTCAAGAACCGCCTTTTTGTGGAATTTGTTAACTGTCATAGTTGTGACAACAAGCCGCTCCCCCCCCCCCCCCC
>JARK01001354.1:344406-357542 GCA_000688135.1 Ancylostoma ceylanicum | reverse complement strand
TTCATTCATTCATTCATTCATTCATTCACCCATTCATTCGTTCATTCAGCTCTTCATAATTTTTCCATTAAATTTTACCATTCTTCGGGCATATTTGAGTTTACAACAGATTTCTCCTGTACCAAAATTTTATGCCATGCGCTTTCGTAATTATGGCCCAACCGTCTTGACTCCCTTCACTCAATGTTGACGTATAAAAGCAGGACAGTGATGGTGAAAGGAATTCTTTCAAACATTTTCCTTGAAATTCTCGAAACCCTTATGACGGATACCACTACTCTTAGTGCACCTAAACTCTGATTTTTTTTAGTACTTCCTGCATTTGCCAAGTGCTCGACCTCAGAATAAGTGTTCATTTTTTTCTGAGAGACGACATTGCGTGAGAAAGCCTGAGGCAATTGGCCATCTCAACGGACTCGGGCTCTATTAATTGCAGCAGAAGTGCGTAGGAGTTGGTTGTTTTATGTGCAATAATCATATGGGTATGAAGTGCGTCAGTGAGTGCTCATACATCCGGTGGCAAACATCCCTTTAGGGCAGCAGTTGCGTAGGTCTTCTTGTTTAAGAAAATTCTCCGTAATCTGGGTTCACTTGTAAAAGAAATTGGTTATCCTACAACTGGTACTGCTATGTACAAACATAATCCTATGAATAGCTTTTAAACCGCTAACGAGAAAAATGACGAGCAAAATTTATTCATTTTTTTTTCATCGCCCACACTTTAAAGCGTACGATACCTACAAATTGAACCGACAATAAACATTACATTACATTACGTTATATTACATTAGATTACTCTACATTGCATTACATTACCTTACATTAGATTAGATTACGCTACATTGCATTGCATTACATTACATTACATTACTATGACAGATGCGCCAAAAGAAAAGCTCTCTAACGAATGTTTTCTTTGCCCTTGAAAAAGCTATCGCCTTCTCATAAATCCGATTTTTTTTTCAAAAAAGTCCCAGAAATTCTCTGGGATTTTTGTCAGCATTTGCAATTTGTACGAATTCGAGTTAAATTTCTTGGGACTAGTATAAGACTCCTGCTCAAATCCGCATTTTTCTGGCGACCTCGCTTGATTTTTTGGCAAGTTTCTCATATTTTCCAGTAATTTTCTAGCAAAAATTTCCGGAAACACTCGCAAATTTTATTGGCACTCGCAATGCTCCTGCTCGATATTTTCCTACTGGTCATTTGAGCAAATTTCGTTTCTCCAATATCCGGGTTTTTATTCCTAACTTCGTTCCTTCAATATCCGGGTTTTTATTCCTAACTTCGTTCCTTCAATATCCGGGTTATTAAGTTTTTTTTTGTATTTATGAGAGCTATGTAGAATAGTAGGATCTCACGATTCTCCACTGCTAACGTGAATTTCGTCAGTACTTTATTAATTAAGTACTAATGCACCACAATAGTTCAATGACGTATTGTAATGTAAATAATGTAGTGCAACGTAATGTAGTGTAATGTAGCGTAATTTGTATGTCGTAATTTACTGTGATGTCAAACACAGTAACTTCCTCTACTTTTCCCCACCTTTCAGTACTCCTGAATTTCAGATTGAAAACTACCACGCCCTTCGAATTCCCACATTTCCCCTATTTTCTCAAAATACTCTTTGCCCCATTTCTATGAATAACTTAATAACGAGAAGCCATTGGTCAGCGTCCATGTTCACTCGGCCTTTTGCTAATCCCTTGTCTTATCCTGAGACAATGAGGGTGGAATTTAAGCCCTCTGCACAGGCTGTGTACTAGTTGGTCTTTGTTCTCATGGACGTTATGGAAGCACCATAGATCCTCTTGTACTGTACATCTCCTCCATATTGTCCAGACTAAGCCAATTTTGGGACCCATTGTTTCCACGGATTCCCTTGGATTTTGATCAAATACGTATGTTCTTATGAATTTCCTTAGATTTTGATCATGTATGAATTGTCGTATCCCAGGGTCCGCGGCAGTTCAGTGGCACCAGGATTGACCCGAGCACAACTGGCCGCGTCGGTGGAGAATGCGCTTCCTCGCACTCAATGAGATCACATGCTTCTGTTTCGAGAATTTATTGAACAAATATTTTTTAGAATAACAAGCGAATAGAAAAAGAGACCAACCCTCTGTCGGCCAAGACCCAAACTAAAAATTATAATACATCAACCAACGAATGGGCGTGGTCTAACTACCATGACGTGACCTAAACAGACGAACCCGGCAGTATTCCATGTTGTAGCTTCCTCTTCCTGCTTCCCATAGCAAGGTCCCTATGCAGAGCCTACGCTGTCATGATGGTGTTCGACAAACGCAAGATGAACACGGCAAGAAACCACCACATGAAAGCGCAAGTGGAAACCGACCATTTGGCGTGACCGAGATTGAGCGACTGATTTTGAAAATCAGCCGCGCCGCGCGATTCGCACGCACCAACGGCGTGGGAAGCACCGTACCGCAATGAGCGCGGCGGGACCAGGACAGAGGGCAGAGTTGCGCACGGCGCCACATGAATGCTATAAAAGTTCTCAAAGGCTGAGAACGGCGTTTACAAGTTGAGTTTGAGAAAGCTATTGGAGAGCAGTACAGTAGGTAGCTTTTTCTTTCCAGGCTCTGCGCCCACAAAGTTTTTCCTCCTTGCTTCTACGCCCACAAAATAAATTGCCTGCTATGCAAATTTCTACACGCTTCGTTCACTCCATAAGGCTATGCTTTTTAAGTACATGGTTGTGTATATACATGTGGACCTTTCCATCACACTTCGCTGAGCAATTTGTGTCGTTGTGGCTTGACTCCGCGTCTCGGCTCCTCCCGCCTAGCTTAGTTCTCTACCTTCATATGTTCAAAAATTCGTTAGAATACGTTTTTTGAGCACCAGAAACTTGTTGTTATCCTCTCCTGTACTTATGCTCATTCGATATCTTCTAGGGTTGGTGTAATAAGTGTAATAATGAGTCAAAGAAATGGCCAAATGTAAAACTTTTGTGAAATTTCCTCTTACCCGAACTACTGCTGGTGTTTCGGCTGGCTCACGGCCACCTCGAGCTGTTGCCGCTGCTTCCACGGTCTGAAGTCGTTTTTGTTGCTGCTAATGCATAACAAATGAAAAAGGGAACCGACGTGAGAACCGGGTGGAATTACCGAGCGTTTGATATTTTCCTTCTTTCTTTCGGTGAACTACGTACATCTCAGATTACTAAATTATTCAAGGTAGTTTATGTTATTAGTCTTAAGATGTTTATGAGTTAATTTACTTATTTATTATCGGATCTGATGTGCCAAAATCAATAGGTATAATTTATGATAAGAAGGGGCAGAACCACGAAAAAAAAGCTAGCAGCAAAACTTGAGTACTGAGTGGATAAATGTATTACTTTCGCATTTATAAAATTGGAATTCCCAAGAATATGCTGTAATAATCAAAAAATGAGTTCAGAATCCATTGGATCCTTGTTTTTCTCAATCATTTCTTACAAGGCTGTGGAGCTTACAAAAAAAAACATCATATGATCGAAAACACCGTTTTATTAGAAAGAAGATAGAAAAATATAAACATTGATGCTCTGATAAGCACATTTTATGCATTGAGTCATTCATATTTGCCTCAGAACTTGCAAATAAAATGCTGCTCAATTATTCAGCATCGTAGAGTGACGCCCATCTGGTCAACCGCGCCGCACCGCCTACGCGACACGGCAGACCATCTAGGCGCTATGGTGGTCGGGTGTTACCGATGCTAATATTTTGCTTGTTTTCCAAAATTTTCGGTATGAAAACAAGTCTACAGAGAAAAACGACTATAGATGAGCAACATCAACAACGCCTGACTAACACAGGTCCCAGCTGGCACACCGCGTCGCGTTGGTGTTGCAGCGCGGCAAGCCAGATGGGCGGCATTACTATGGGGCAAAGGTGGTTGACAGGTACTGTTCATGCAAATTTCATGTCTTACTCATTGCCAGCCTGAATCAGAACTATATTTTGAAATTTACCCATCCCAAGCTGCACAGAATCGAAATATAAGTGAATGGGTAAATGAGATATTAGCCATCTAAGCAAAAAAAGACGATCGAAAATTGGAACGGGAAGGCTCTAGGGTTATTTTCCGACTCTCTGCTCGTCTGATTGTTATGTGAATTTGGTGAAGATGGCGGAAGTAATAGTAGCTATTGGGTGCCGGTATACTCTTCGCAGATTGTGGGGTTGTTGGCAGAGTTGTCGCTGCTCTACATACTTTCTCATTCAGGATGGTAGTAATCATAAATAATAAACAACAGGTCAGCAAATAACAGCCCAGTATTTTTATTGAGTGGATAACTACGGAGAGGCCATCGTTTCTTCCTTGTGGGCGTAGATTATAAAATTGTTGGGTACAACTCCCGTGCGACAACTTTATGGTGGTGCTTTCGTTGTTGGCGATTAAATGGACCTGAAAATCCTACAAGACCGTACCCCTACCCCTGAGCGTACCCCTGGGCTATGAGTAACTCCTACGTCTGATTTCCCTGCAGCCATTGCAGCAGCGGAGTGAAATCTACCCATGGCTAGAAGCTTATGATTTCTGATTGACAATTTTTTTCTTTCTCGGCGCATTTTCATTATCATACTTAGAATGACTAAGAACAAATGTAGATTGTCTTTATGAAGCTCATTTTCACGGTTTGACCATCCACGCCTAAGTTGCAGTGAAACAAGTATAATAAAAGTTCAAGCACCACTGATCATCACCTGAAACTCGCGGACAACATCTTCTAGCTTCCCTATTCTACATAGTATTCCCTGCTGTACTTTTGTATGAAAGGCAATAGGTGCGTGCGTAAGTCGTGCGTCACACGCACGCATCCGAAGTCGATCAGCTGGAAGAATCAGGGCTGAGAGGCTACACAGCAACAATAACTCTTCCAAACCAGTCTTTTGAAACTTTACAAGTCTATCTAGTGATCTATCCTCCATATAATATACTTGTGCTGTCGTATGGTACTTACATTGGGCGTTGATGGCGGTGACCCGTCTGCGGCCTCGAAAAGCACGCGGCGCGACAGCGCCGCTCACGATAAAATCGTCGTCGCGGTGGTGGATCTGGGTTTTTTTTTTATAGTTGTTCATCACATTTGATGGTAACTAATAAGAAAACTAACTGACTACCAAGAAAACCCTATAATTTGATGTCCCGGAGAGGATTCCTGCTCGAGCGGTGCGGTCGCGCCGCGTGCTTTTCGTGGCTGCAAACGGGTCACCGCCATCGATTCCTACTGTATGTGGCAAAGCATTGGAGAGTTTCCTGCCGATTCTTGGCTTTCTTCTGGGAGAATTTCGTGGATTTTTCCCTGTCTTTTAGTTTTTTCTCCGACTTTTTCACAAAAGGAAGTTATGAAGCCGGAAAAGTAGCCGTTACATGTTAATGCGTTAATTCGTTACTGCATAAAGCGCAGAACAGTTGACGACGTGGCTCAGGGTTTAACAAACACTGGATAAGTGCCTTTTCAGTGGTGGCCATCACAATAGAAGCAGTATACTAAAGTGCATGTAAATACTATACATTTTCAGAACATTATTCACACGTTTGTATGCTTCATACACTGCCAACGTATCTCGGTAGTCTCTATCAGTGAAATGTTGCTTTTTTTCATGAAAAAAAAAACGACAAAATTCCAAGGACGAAAAAAAATGAATTTAAAATAATTTGACAATATGGGCAATAGTCTTCCAAGGCTCGTCATACCAGATGCCTGGTCGTGAGCTGGAAAGGAAAAACACAGTTTTATTCCATCAGATTTTTTTCCAAACGAAAATTTCGAGTGATTTGTATCCTCTATGTGGTGAAACTCTTTGTTTTTCTGATTTTCTTTTTTTCCTCATCACTGAGTAACTGCAGAGCTGATCTGATAAATTGAGCTCTATTAGGACTGTTGTTTGTTCGATCTCAAAAACCCTCCCCCCACCCCTAGAGAATGAGTCGCCGAATTTTCGGAATTAGATACTTCACAAAAGTAGTGAACTTTGTGTTAGTAGGTGTTCAAATGCTTATTTTTATTACTATTTTCAAATGATACTTATGAACTATTTGTTATAGACCCCAATCTTTTTCCACGCTCCTCCTCCAGCCCACTTTTGTCGTCCGCAACTGTCCTGAATTATCTTATGAATAAATTGACAAACAAATTGATAAGTAAAATCTACATACGTACGTATTGAGCCTTAGCTCATTATAATGCGTAAAACAGTAACCGAAAGCATTTGCGCATCATAGACTTCAGTGATCCGGATCCACTCGCCACGCCGCTCCACCTGGGTCTTGGTACTATGACCGTCTGCGCATCCTCACAACCCATTCATTGACTACTTCCGTTTTCACTCTCAGCCAATCGGGTGGTGTCGCACGGCTAGCGGATCACTAAAATCTTACATATTTCTGTACTTTTCGCACCCTCTTATCTTTTTTCGCCTATTTCTTAATAGTGTTTCTATCTTTTGCCTCCGTCTCAAAAAAAATCTCCCTCTTTTGCCCTCGCCTACCATTCGTTTCTCTGCCTCGTTTTCCCTCTCTTTTTGAAATATTTGTTGGTACATCTAATGTACACACGTATCTGTATTGATTTTGTTGAATCAAAAATACCTGTGCCTTCACAAGACAAACATTTGGGCTCACAGCGCGACTATATCAGTAGTCGATGTTCTCGATATTTCTCTCGTATCAACGATTTTCGGTAGACCTGCTCACTGATAGGTCGTCATCTACTCCTGGACGTCATTGACAATTTCGCTTCATACACTTTACACCTCAATATTGGTTCGAGGGCTTTGTTCATGGAACGATGACGTAGAAGGCACAGCTATGTAGGTTATTCGTCGAGGTCCATGGGCTTTTCACGTGTTTCTTTGTTCGCTGGGTGGATAAAAACGCGGGCCTGCCCTTACAGGTTAAAAATAAGGGAAGCCATACGCGGACTGTTTTTTTATGAGGACAAACATTTTTTGTGCTCCAAGAAACGGACCATGTGATGGATAGCCTCCAGGAAGCAGATAACAGGATTGTGGAAAACGACGTGTGGAGTTATGCGGACGTTATCTTCTCGCAAACCCCGAATTTCTATTGAGAATTTGCAACAGTAGGGCTCTTTTGTTACAATATTAAATTCGATATGGGGCGTCGTTTAATATTTGCTTCTATTGCTTGAGTGTCTAAATTAAACCGCTGGAAGTCAATTCCTCATGGTCAGATCCTGAAATGGCCTATAAATTTACCAGTCTTCTCCCTTCATATCCTTCACATCGTTTAATGTCAGCCGGATTAGAATCCTACTATCTAACGCCAATTTTAGCTCTATCTTGACTTTGAAGTGTGTATGTAGGCTTCGTTTATTTATTTATTTATTTATTTATTTATTTATTTATTTATTTGTGCAATGCACTTGGTGCGTCATAAAAGAAACAACAGGTCTGCCTAGGTCACCCGTCATTTAAAATGAGATAAAGGATGTACTAGAGCTTCAAGTGTCGTGCCCAATCTCTGCCCATAACCTTGCCTGTTGCGCAGAAAGAAGTACTGGTAGTAGTACTTTTTGATGCTCATCGGAATCAGTCATAAGTATAGGTGATTGACAGTGAAGAGTACAAGTTCTCATGCGGTGATAGGCCATGAGCAGTCTAGAGGCGAATTTTTGGAAGTTAGATAACCATCGCCCTAACTATTCGTCCCTCCTCAAGCACCTAAAAAAGCCCTAACAGGCTTCTAAATCTGTTTGTGTTTCAATTGGTTTACGATATTGAAGTTTATACGTAAGTCTTACCTTGTAAGGACTTGTGCCGCTCCAGATACTCCTGCTGTTGAAGCCGTAGAACGGCAGGCCGCAAAAGATTACGGGAAGAATGAGTCCAGATAGTGCTCAACGCATACCTATTCATTTGGCATCCCCGTGCAGATTTGTCAGTGGAGCGCTATTTTGATGATATGGGGGTTCCTGCCACTACCTTGTAAGATTTATTGCTGCAGCGCGAACGTTATTAATTGGTGTACTTGATTGACGTCACTATCTAAGAAATTTATAAGCAAAGGCGGGATGCACTAACCTTATAACGACAAAATGACGAAGAAATCTCGTGAGAGTTGTCGTGCCCCAGGGTGCGTCGGCGGTTCAGTGCCTCAGGTTAGCCGTGGAGAATGCGCTTCCTACTTACCTAATGGCGGTCTACGTCACAGGCCAGACTTTTTCACTTGATTCGACTATAATACATATACAGTCCTTTTTATAAATATAAACGTATTCGATGGTTGCAGAATAACGGCGGGATCGCGCTCTTGTGCTTGCGACGCTATGAAACCTCACGCGCAATCCGTCTATCTTCCTCAACAAGAGCTGTATGTATTATTTGCTCACTTCTGACACTGGATCTAGAACGTATGAGCATCTTGGCGACTCAACAGATGCCTTTCGCAGCAGTCACTGTTACTCAAAGGGCGTATCGGATGTCACTGGGGCGGAGCGAGTATGTCTCCCTTGTCGTCCTTCTTCTAATCATGTCATCTGTTCTCTCTTAAAGCCTGTAGGAAAAGCTAGAAACAAGAAAAGAGTGCAACATAAGAGGGTTAAGGTGAATAAGGAGAATCGAACATGGACAAATTCAACTGAAACTATGCCATCATAGAGCAAGAATGAAATGTAGATCTCACTTTCTCATCAGTCTGGTGGGTTCCGACTACTTAGGTCTGAGCAGAGTGCAAGCAATTCATAACAACGTCTGATCATTCAAGAAATTATTGATAGCTACGTGAATTCCTGAAACTTCCTAGTTTTTTTGTTTCTTACCGGCAATGCTTCTGAATTTTATGCATGGTTTTCGTGTTCAGTTGCTGTTTTCTCTCGGTTCAATTTTACTCGTGATTCCTCCATATTGTTCTTCTTCCTCACATGAAGTGACTCATGTAACAAATATAAACATATAAAAATTTCGACGGGTCCTTTCTTACCATCTACCTCTCCATATTGCTCAACAAGTCGCACGTTCTCAACCGCTCGTGTGGTGATGTAGGTGATGTATGAACGGCCGGATTGTTTCTGTGTCGTTAAAAATTAAGCAGAAACAGGAATCAGCGACATTTTTACTTTCATAAATTTCAGTTTTGCTCAAGAAATTAGAAAAAATTCTCGAAGGCTTGCTAGGTTGTGTCCATGACACGAGGTGACATTTTGGAAGTGCAACAGTGCCAGTCATGTGTATGTTAACTTAGCGTCTGTATTCACATAGGATTGAAGGGCAAGAAATCCGGATTCGATATTCATAAGGCGTGCAAATACACATACTTCATGCACGTACGTACATTTGCTGCTGTACTTTTTCAGCGGCGTACGCTTCGTGCGAAATTGAACGGCGCCGTGGGTTTATTTTGAAATCCATCCTGGGCTGGAGGGCGTGTGACATGGAAATGAATGGTTTTTCTACCTATCCTGGGCCTCCATGCAACATTGAGATTACCCGAGATAAACGCTTTGGAGCGATGGGTACCGCTAACAATGGGTAAATTCGTGTGGTTTTTGACGCATTTACCCTGGATAGTCTCAATAATGCATGCGGCCCCACTTGATTTTTTTTTAATTTTCGTTCTGCGAGAGGACCAGTCCAGATATTTAAAGCGTATTTTAGTTGATAGAACGATGGTATTGATGACATACCTCACAATTTTCCTCTATTTATCGATAAGAGCAGCATGAAACCCATAATCTTGTTCAGTTTTTGTAAAAGATTCTTGCATTGGACGAAAACAAGCCATAAATTTTGAACGTAGACCTGAAATTTTTGTCCGTGCGCTGAACCCGCGAATTATCTGGATACCTGGATTCTTAGAAGAATTTCCCCACGCTTGCTAATACATCAACGACTCCAATCCCCTAGCTCACCCCTGTACATTATTCAGATTATCGATGGTAAAGGTGTTGACACCCATCCGATATGTAAATTATTGTCTATAACTGTATGACTACATGTACTGTACCGAACAAAAGATCTGCCAACTAAGAGGAACCATATATCAGATCACATGTCAAGGCTTTGGAAGGAGATGCGTGGGAGAGACGTCATGACCTCTCCATAAGTGTTTGTACGAACACATGTGAGCGCTACGTAACCTACCTCATATCCTAATAGTGGTTTTACCGCACCCTCATGAAAGGCACTGTGCTACACCGCTCACAAGAGGTTCCGCTAGAAAAGCAAATGTTGGAAGCTCTGGCAATCAAGCGCCTATCTTCAAGGATAAACAATAAGGATGAGATGATGGATGCACTGTGGCTTATAAGATAGCGGTGGAGATTGCGACAACGTCACTTCTGTCGCACCAGTAGCTCTCATTCTCATAGAAAGGGCACAGCCGTGCTGTCACACAGTCACATCTATTGCTACTTTGCTTGTGATTCCATAGTTTGAGTGCTCGCTTGGTCAGTTTATTCGAACAATTGCTGTTATGAATATCAGTAGATTGAATTCGATGGTTGTATATTATAGGCCTGACGAAGGTATTACTATACCAAAGCTCGCCAGTAAAGTTATGTCACACAGAAGTTCTCGAATCAATATAAAACAACGATTATTTTGGGTCTGTTAACACGTGTACCCTGGGTAATCTCAGCAATGCATACGGTCCCTGACTGCCTTCGTTTCCTCCTAAGATCTTAAGCCTGAAACGTAGGCCTTTTTCTCCACCACTTTCTATACGCTACTATTCATCAGCATTTAATAGCATTGTTTGAGCGACACCTTGCCGTCACCTAATGGAATTTCAACAAGCCCATATAACGTGGATTACATGTCCATGCTCATATCCAAATCTTTTATAATTGCTTACAGCATGTCGGCGAAATGTTTGCACAGCACGCCATATACCCGAGAGCCGCATGACTCGGCGTCCACCCCACTCTCTCACCCTAATCTTCCACCTTGGTATTGTTGTTATTGTTTTCAAGGATCGTCTGCAATCCATCTTTTGCCGTCCTTTTTCTGGGCCGTTCATCTTCATACCATGCAACAACAGGATTAGGTCTCACTACGGCTTGTGTGAGGAGGAAGATTAGTCATGCACTTTTTTCCGGGTAGAGCTTCGTAAGAGCGACATTTGTAGCTGTCACGAAAACAATTTCTACTTTTCAATGGGGAAATTATGAGTAATGCAGTTGTGAAGGTTGATAAGGCAAGGCATAATTGAAAACAGTAGTGGCATTCTGATGCAAATGGCTGTCCAAAGAAGGAATTATAGTGCTTCATTCAGTTTCATGAGATTACGCTTATGAGCGAAGAAACGGAGATGATTCCATGGTAAATAAGAATCCAAGCCCTGATAAGCAATGTTAGAGTGTCGTTGCTAAGGTTGCTAGGGTTGTTGCTCACATCTTCACATATTTCTTCCAGTGACCACGAGAATATAACCTCAATACGTAACCAATCATTATACACAGCGCCCACCAATCACCCTTGCATTATAGAGAACCGCTTGTCCGGTCTACCGCACCGCAGCACCCATGCGATGCGGCCGGGCAGCTGGGCGCTGCGGTTATCAGGCGTTGCCAGTATTGTTGCTTTGCTTATGTTCTCACCCCAGCGTTTCACAATGACAACAACGAGCCATAAAATACGTCGGCTAACACCATCTGACAGCAAATGAAAATTCCCGATAGTGTTCTGAGCTTCCCATCAAATTGTAGTGGTATAGTTTCTCGAGCCAAATGTGGCATACCTTACTAATATTACTGCAATCTTTCATAGCTGACTAAGGTAATTCCCTCTAGATGGTATCCACTTTCTTAACCTCGAAATCCATACGCTTTAGAGGAGTGAATAGGTCACAACCTGCCCGGGTCCGCTCATAAGCACTAATCCGGCAGAGCACCCGCGCCGCGTCGGTGGTGCAGCGCGGCAGGTCACAGAGGTGCTGTTCTGTGGCGCAAGATTGATTTACCAGCACTGCAGTTGGAAAAGTGTAGAAATGAAGTGGAAATCGATGAGTGGAACGTCCAATCCGAGCTCTTAACAGACCATGCTCGCTCCTTGTATCGAAAATAGTGACAATTATGAGTTCTGTGACGGCTCCTCTGCTTTTTTCCAAAGACTGTGCTCGAGCTTTTGATAGTATTCATCATTAGTAGACGCCTCTCTTTGTCCACCTTTCTGTTTGCGCCTTGATAATATGGTTGTTTCCATGTACAAAGTAATGAATTTCGCAGAAGTTTGGTCTCCTGTCTCTGGCTCCGTTCCGTTGTTCCGTTCTGCCGCTAGCTCTGGTCCTATATAGATCTACTCATAGCGTTGAAGTCTCACTTGATGACCATAGTTCCTCTTCCATGAGCCAACGATTTCTAGGAGGTTACCGAGTAGTGGAAGCATGGATTTGTATGGAGGTATCTGTGCCCTTTGGTTAATTGACAACATGCATTTTATTCCTCTTCGCTCGACGTGTTTTTGTACAAACAAATAAAAAACACATGCTCTTACAGCGTCGCTCAATCATTCTTGCATCACAGCGTCAGCGCATTTGCATCACATTGCCGCTCCGCACCACCAACGCGGCGCGACGGACCAGCTGGAAGGTATTGTTCGGGTTGTGTTTTCTGTAGTTTTTCTGCCTCTTTTGGTCAACTTGAAACGCATATTGAATACATGAGTAAAACCTCAATACCGGCAGCGCCAGACAACCGCAGCACTCAGCTGGTCTGCCGCTGCGCGTAGGTGGTGCGGCGCGGCTCACCACATACTTTTACCTTTTCTTTGCTCACCTTTGGGTATACAAGTAAACTCACCAATTTTTCAAAAATTTCAAGAATAGATCGGCTTTGGTATTTTCTTCTGGGGTTGTTGCTTTTTTTCTGTTCCTGGTAAGCAGGACCAGAGCATATAATTTTCTCCATTTCTATCCTCTCGACAATCCTTACATCTCATTCCTGGGATTCCTATTCCAGAGCATTAATTCATATCTTCCTCCACACCTCTGGTTAATTCTGGAGGCGACGAATGACGAATGTCCACTCCCGGGCAGCAGCTCGATCCACAAAACCCTTCGAGATTTTTGCTGCCTCCTGCAAAATTCACTTCCTCATTTTACGGCCGTCACACACACACACACACACACACACACACACACACACACACACACAC
>JARK01001354.1:325290-341416 GCA_000688135.1 Ancylostoma ceylanicum | reverse complement strand
GGGGGGGGGGGGGTCTTTCTTTTCGCGGACGAACTCTTTCTTCTTGTGGATTTTCATTGAGGTAAACAAAAAATAAAAAAAAGTAAAAGTAAACAAAAATTGAAACAAAAAATTTGCACGAAACCCCTGCTGATATGTCCCCTGATCAACCGCCCACTCTGGTCCTGTTTCTGTTCCAATTCTTTCATGATCTGCCACCGAGCTTTCCGGAGAATTCGGAGAGTCATTCTCAAGGAGTTCCTTCCATTCGATTCCAGAACTTTTTTAGAATAGTGAGCAGCTACGTTCGCTACTCCTTGAGGTCTAGTCACACAATAATGGGGAGATCTAGGTGTCATGGAAGGGGCGCTCCATCCTTCCCCGAAGATAATCCGGCTAATTTTCCAAGTTATCCTCATAAAGTGGACAAAAGGTTTGTTTCGCGGTGTTTCCAGACCCTTCCTTCTATTACCAGCTGTGAACTAATCCTTAAATGTCAAAGTTTGAAGTGAATTTATAGAAATTTATTCCTGAGATTCCCACGTTTTTCTCGCAACCCCTCTGCCCTCTTTGCAGCTTTCTATTTCCGCCGCTGCTATACTATTTAGCCAATGTAGTCATTTTTTGACCACTTGTCATTCTGTACTGCTGTTTTGTGCTTTCTGGCCTATTTCCACGGTCCTTCAGGCCCGTGCAGTGCCTACCTTGCCTATCCAACGATTCTGCATCGGTGTCAAGACATACTGTTATTTTCGTAATAAATAAATGAATAAATTTTCCGCGGTCCTTCCAGGTGCTGGAGCACTTCCAGAAACATTGCAGCAAAATTGTAGCCAGAGCGCTGCGGTCCTTCCCCAAGAGATCACTTTTGGCTTTCTCATTCTTTAACCGTATAAGGGAAGTATCTGCTCCATTCCATCCTTTTGCATGTTCTTCTGAACACGAAGAATGAATGATTTTCCTATCCAAGAGATTTTTTTTAGTCGGGAGTCGTCGGGAAATTATCATCTCTATGCATGGATTTGTTCAACGAGCAGAAGTTTACCATCAGAAGTTCCTAATTTTCCGAAAACTGACTTCATCAAGCACAACGCTAAACATAGCTAGTGATATTCGCTCTTGGGTTGGGATAGTTTTTCCTATTCTAATACCTAAAAGGCGTATTCTGAAAGGGATAATCTGCAGAAATTCACGGAGTAATCATTGCGATTCTTGAGCACACGCCATCCAAACACGACCACGATCGTCAGCTATTGCCATGCTATTATTGTCCCAGACGAAGCCAGCTGACAGCGAATCCTGATGATTGCTCTTGTCGTCGTTCGCCCTTTTTCTCGATTTCTTTCACGGAAATCAATTCGGAGCGGCCGTTATTGTGCTGCCCGAACAAGCTGTTTGTAATTTTTTGTGAGTAATCACATTCCCGGCTGTCAGTCGCACACACACTCCACGCCAACTCTGCCCCCATTCCATATGCTAAATGCGTTTGTCGGGCGTCCCTTTGCTCGGCTTTTCACATCCCCCGACCATGTCGTGCTTTCCTTGACTCCTCAGGAATTCCAGGATGTACGCTGTGTTCATAGCGCGTTGTTGATGTTGATATTTACTCCTCCTCGTCGACGCGCGACCAATGTCGCGACGCTGGCTTCATTTACAATTCCGATCCGAGTGGATCGCATTCTCCTTGTCTTGCTCCAGTGCACTCACCTCGGCTGCTCGCCTTGTAACGCTTGGAGCTCATCCGACTAATCGCTCGGCTATAGAAGCCGTTTTGCTGGAATTAACGATTTGCCATTAGGATTGCGATTGCAGAGGGGCTGCGAAAGCTCAACACCTTTGGCAGAGACATCCGGATTGACTTGATTAACGAGTAGTGCAGAGCTATTTGCAAGAGGAGGCGCCTAAGCCTCTCAAGTAGACTTCCTCGTTAGCACAGCGGTGAAGCCTGTTAACCCTTTATAGGCGTAAAAACTCCAATCTTCTCACACATCTCTGTAGTGGCACACAAGGCAGTTTTTCCTTCAGAAAAAAGCACATGGAGGGCTCTACCAGAGATATCCAACGCCTTTTACTTGCTGAAGACAACTTGCGATTCCCAAATTGGACCCTCTTGCAAATTTCAATTCTAGGAAAATTTATTTAGTTTCTTTCTTCTCCGAAAAAAATCAAAGAAGTCCTGTGATCACTGAAATATGTATCTTCTCCGAGTTCTAACGTTTTCTTGCTTAGGAACCTCGACATGATTGTTGTTGTGTTATACTCTAGCCCCTTCGAGATTTTTCTATGCACTTTCATGGCCGTATCGTCGTCCTCAGAGGTCTGCAAAGAGGTTGATCCTGAAAATTTTCTTTCTATCACAGCACCTCTTCATTCTGTGCAAGAATCTCGATGTCGTTCTAAGCACAGAATTCAGAACCGCACGATGCTAGAAATCAGATAACCGAGTGTTCCACCGTAAGTGCTTGTAGACCGCAATACTACTATACTGCCGAGTACTTGAGAGAATAAACGTCGCCGTGTGTAGAAGTGAAGCATGATAGGAATACGTTGCATCTACACAGGCGGACTGAGATCCAGAACACTTGCAATGTCTTTCTTGCTGATCTATCCGACTCAAGAAGTAGAATCATGCACTTCACATCGAAGTTTTTCCATGATGTGATTAGTTCTTGTGCCTTTCCAGTAGTGCTATCAAGCTTCCACGCCTTCATTTAATCATTTGTCTATTTATTTGTTTATGTATTTATTTATTTATTTATTTATTTATTTATTTATTTATTTATTTATTCAAAGCACTATGGGTGCTTCACAAAGAAACATAGACAGAGAACTGGCACTTTCAACGGTAATATTCACAATAAAAATGTGGAAAAAACACTAAGATTAGTAAATCAGAAAGTATAAAGAAGGAGGATTACACCGCTGTACAGGAAGCTGATCAAAAGAAATTACAACTGTGACCTCTATGAGCACTATCACAAAGGAATAAGCATGATACCCATCGTTTGGTTAAATAAGTGTCAGGCAAATGAGCGCAGGGGAACGTCACACAACGCCATTTGCCCGCTATTGTGATTTTCTCCTACTTTCCAGAACGCCTCAGTCTACCTGCATCTATGTATTTCGCCTCATCTTTATAAAAATCTACGGTTGTCTCGCTGCAGAACTTTGGTAAATCAGATGTACCCCTCCTTATGCGCAAAAGATCAGAAAGATCTGTGCCGTTGGAAAGGAGGTGTTTGCGTGTTATGGCGCGTTCGTAGGTTCACTCTCCCATCCGACCAACCAAATCTTCTGCCCTTTCCGGGGCTAAGATACATGTACTTATAAGCAATCAAAACTAGCTGCCGAACCAATTTTGGTCCAGCACCTGCCGGCTCTACGCACTACTTAGTGGAACTTATCACACTATCCATTACTGGTTTGCTTGGTTACACACACGTGAACCACAGCCATAGTCTCTCGGCTGGTGCCAAATTTGTTCGAGAGGTGAACAGTTCACTCATAATTCGGGTGCACTCCATTATGAAAACAAGTAACACTAGTACGTAAACAACTTGAATTCAACAAGAAATTAGTATGATTCGTTTCGCCTCTTACTTTAAATGAATCACATTTCGTTTAGCCTCTCACTTTTAACGAATCTAATCACTATATGTGACACAAATACGTATAATATGTGCATCCATGTGACCCTCCACCCTCAACAGATGACAAATGCGAACTAAGCACACGGCTCACTTTCTCCTCTCTTATATGATCCCTTTTGCAAATTTGTCCTCATCTGTTCAAGCGTCATTGTTTTATCCCCTCCATAATAACTTTGTAATACAGGATTTCTTCCTAAGTGTGCTTCCTTTATGTTAGTTGTCCTAAAAAGTTTAATGTACCGCTTCTTGGATGCAATCAGTGGAATGGAATGCGGGCTCACCCCAGAGACGGAAATCAATCCGATCACTTTACCTTATTTGTTATAGTTCCCATATAATGCTTTATGGATTGAACTGTTTACATCAGTTTTCCTTCGAATTATTTCTTGAAGCTTTTCCAGCACGAGGTTACACAATGTACGGCCCTATTCTGTTCACTGCAGTGTTTACTTGCTTCAAGCAAGCAACTAGGATTCACTTCAAAGTCTTACAGTGGAAATTTAGGGATGTAAGCGTACATCGCAAAAAAAATCTCCGTTTTCCTGAAATATTTTTCTTCTCATGAAATTCTTGTGAGCTTTTTATAACGGTCTTATCTGCACAAGACGTTTTCTTATTTTCCATCTTTATGGCTTCGGTAGAAACTGCGCGCTTAGATTGCGCGGTACATTCGGCCGAAAGTGGATTAGGATTGGCAAAAACATTTCAATCGTTTAATATGCGATCAATGGGTATAAGAACTGTCTGCGCTGTTTGCCCTTCTGGAATGGTTGCAACGACCTGAGAGAGGAGTGAGCACAATGGAAATTCCTCCACGTTCTAGCCCAAATTCTCGTTTGAAGTACATACTATCACGTCAAATGTGAGACTTGGTGCTCTTGGATCCTTGTCCAGTAAACATTATCCAGTGGCATGAATGCGCTCTGATGAACGCTGGTGTGCTTTGAGCGTTCTGCTATCTAATAACAACTTATCTAAAGTACCTAAAACTTGATTATATGTTAGTAAAACAGCGCAAGCATGTTGCTGCTTTGATATTGAAACGCGAATTGTGAGGCTTCACCCTGGCACATTGGGTTGTTATGACGAAACATAATTTTAACACATTCACGACCTTACGCTTTTGGCGTGGTGTGTCACGTGGGACAGACGCGCTTTTGCACAAGTAGGACCCGTGCTCAACCGCTTGAGCACCTGGTCCCACGCGGTAGGAATTTTTCCTCTGCTGTATAGTACTTCGAAAATGCGCGAATTTGAGACAAACCAAAACGCAAATATGCATGAGCTTGAAGGCAATTCAAGAAGTACACCTGCATAAGAGGGAGTGAGTAAGTGAGTTAATCTTCATATAAATTGTTCTTTTACTTGTGGCTTTCAACCACGCATTAAAGAAGTACGAGAGGATGTCTGCTCTGCCCATCGCGTGTATAGATTGCTTGAACATTTATTAGTATAAGACTGCATAGGAGTTCGCTCATTAAGATTGCTTTACAAACATATAACTATGAAAAGGGCATGCTCACCCGGTTGAGCACGCGGTCCCACGCGTCGCACCATGCGTGCTCAACCGGTTGAGCACATTGTCGCGAATGTGTTAACAGTATGAGAATGGTAGAGAAATGTGCGCTGAATAAGGTTTTCTCCCAGGAAACCGAGTGGTAGTGGGTGAAAACAGCTGATTCGTATCAAATGTCGCTCCATGGTTGCTTTTGCGAGTCGAGACGACTCATACCAGCACGCTGGGTTAAACTGTTGAACTGGAGTTGAACTGGTAATATCTTGCGTACGGAAAAGTCTTCATCAGCACTTCCGTCATAGAATTGTCGAAAGTATGCATAGGACTGGAAAAGACATAAGACCTCTGGAAAACTCTCGAAGTCTCGGAGGTGAAAATTACCGTGGGTGCTGCCTTTAAGGATTACCAAACATGGAACTTGGTTCCTCTATTCTTCCTTGGACTCGTATTTTGGAGGATTGAGCCTCGAAATAATTTCTCTCCGAAATTTCAATGCTATTTGCCTAGAGGTTTTTTGCCTCCGTCGTATCGTAGGATAATTGCACCACTTATAGTCATTTCTTCTGTAATTTCTTCCCCATTCGTTCTTTCATTCCACTAATGCAAAACTAGGTTCCTTGAGTAGGCTTTTCCTCAATAGCCTCAATTCGAAAATCCTCGAAATGATGGTAGTTTGACAAAAATGGTCAATGAGATTCGAGCATTGGGGCATTTCCATTCTATTCGAAGCGGGAGAGGTGATGTTGAATTGATTTGGAAGTTTTGTGACCTTTGCAAAATACTTGTTTGGATTTAATTTTCCATGCTGAAGTTATAAGTGTTTAGGCCATAGGTGTTTGAGACCTCTGTTCATCCAAAAGGCAGTTTTCTGATTTTTCTTCTCTAGATGTCGTATGGTTGTACATCAAAGAAAGATTCCTTTGTAATTTGTCAGTGGATTTGCGTACATAGCTTCTTGAAATCGCAGAGCATGTGGTTTCCCTAAGGCATAACTGGGAGTTCGAGGATTGCTTGGTATGGTGTGCTGGTGAAGGCTACAACATTATTGCATCTCGCAACAATATATATCAAGCCTCACCTATCCAGTTGCTGTCAAAATTTGAAAACGTAAGTTCAGGGTGACCCAAAATTATGGTGGTGCGGGTACGAGGCGCATGAGATTGATTAGAGGATTCATTTGAGATGCTTAATTTATTTTCGTAACTAACCAACAAGCAGAGGCATACAATGGATTCATCCTTCTCTTTCAGAGCTTCGTTCCCGTCACTTTAAATGGACACTGAACCTATTTCCTAGTCATCCTCCTTCATATCCTCATCTGAGTTAGCACTGACCATTTCTTGAAGTTTTCTTTATCTGCCATACATACCGATCATAACACATACTGATCGCATCCTTTTGAGTGAATACGTGTTGAGTGCAGATAAGCTCGTTATTCTCGACCCTTCTTCCGAGTTCTACTTGTTCAATGCTTTGCTCATCCCATTTTCTTACTTGTATAGTACTTGTTGACCAATCACTGTTTTATATTCTGCGGACTCCTAGTGCCCTATCCAAACCATCAACATCTTCCTCTTCTTTAGTCTTCAATGCTGATCCCAACTCTCGACTTTGGGATCAGCATTAAAGACTAAAGAATTTCAAAGGAAAATCATCTTTCCAACTTGGAATTCCAAGTGTTCTATTTTGTAGGAGGAATGATGTAAGCTTGTGCATCTCTGTCTTGTCCACTATGCTTAGATTGTAGGGACGACTTTCGGCGCTTTGAAGATTCCTTTCAAGGTCGGAAATCAAACTTGCCAGAACCACCAGCGCTTCGTTGCAAAAGAGTACTTCATCTGTCCATTCCTACTCGTGCTTCATAATATTCACTTGTCACGAAATAGTAGATAGTTTGACCTACGTTCCTCCTTTTCCTGCACATACTTGCTGGGAAAAGAAATGGAGGGGCTTTAGTGATAGCCTATGACGTTTAGAAGACGCCCGAAATGATTGTGAGTTCTTGTTGGCTGCGATGCACCATGTAGCAAAAACTTGTTTCAGCCCTGATATAGGTACTTGTTATCTGTCACTCGGATTTTGTAATATTTGTGGATACAAATGCATAATGCTTTATTCATCGCTCCAAAGCACACAACAAGGATCACCAGTCTTTTATATACTGAGCGGATGACAAAAAATGGGAGAAAAAAGCGGAAATTTCCGAATGATAACAAGCAGCGAAAATATACGAAGCAATTCATAACTTAATTACAGTCTAATCACAACTAATTCACTCACATGACAGCCAATTTCATCCTCTTCGTTGACTTCGTCGACATTTTGTCTCTGGAAGAAATAATCAAGTCCAGATCATATAGCTGGGTCCTGGCGGAAAGTTCCACTTGATTTCTTCCCTAGATTTCAATAGAGGTTTACGTCCGCATAGAGCTTGAATCTGGTCTATCTGGTACCATTTGTAAAATCTCCTTGATTTCCCCATATTTTAATGCTGACTATTAATTCTTGTTCACCTGATTTATTGGGGTCGTTCATCTTACGAGCTTGCAATTACGAGCACTATGAAATTCCATGGAATCGACGTCGTAAATCTAACGATGCACAAAAAAGAAAGAGCGAATCTACAAAGAGAATTGAAAGGTACCTATGTTGGGTTGTTGAGAAAGAGAGGAACGACATCAGGAATAATTTATCAAAAACCTCAATCGGCATATCAAAGGCTACACCCACGGCAAACGTGGCCACACAGAATTTGATGTAATTCTGTAACTGTCGATTGGATTACCGAGTAAGGAATCAAAAAATGTTATTTTACATCATTGCGTCAAGCCACGGGCACTCCGTGCTGTTGCACGCGCTGCAATTCGCCCGACGTCTAACACCTTGCCAATGCAGTGCCTGGCAGATCTCTACAATACTACGGAGACGCTCTCACCCTCGATGCATGTCTGATATTGTCAGGGAATGAGGAGAGCTATTTGTTGACCTAACACTCTATCCCGTAAGGCTGGGTAAGAAGGATGAACCGGCAAAGTGGCGGTTTGGCCGGAGACAAGTGTTCAAGTCGCCGCTGATTCGGACTTGAACTTGCAATTTGAATAATTCTATCAAAAGTTGACGTCTCGCGCAAAAAATCCAACGTTTATGCATAGCCGCGACGGACGAAGAACTCTTCCATGGTCATGCGTCCACGGCGATTAAATCGCTCCTGGATCGCCAGCTAACGGAACGAATCAGCTCTCGCCTATGAATCCTTCAGATTCACAGCTACATCGAATGTATTACGGCCTCTAGTCATCGTGGGCGTCAGATCACCATTTCATGTTTATGCACCCTCTAGCACAGAATCCTCCCACTTCAAGTGATCGCGACAAGATTGACAAATATAGCGAGATGGCACCGGAAATTGCTTGCGACCAAGTGATTCACGGAGCATTTCCTCCCTGTCCTTATTTATGCTCAATATATTTCTCCCAGCGCTCACCAGGATTTCTTTGTCGAGCAGTTAGGATGCGGAAGACCCTTTGTTGTAGTGGCTTGGTCCGAGACTCCGGGAATGGGGCTTCATTTGAGCGATAACAACACATAATCTCTTTGAGTTGTATTTACTCTTTGATTTGAAAAGCGATGTTTAGCTGATCTTGGAAAATCTATTTTATCCGATGAACGCCTTCGTTTATAGTAGCCTGTTGTAACTCTGGAGGCCAAACTCGTTATTAGATTCCTATGTTTCTTAGCCAGTCCGTCTCAGCGTCCTCCTTCTTCGCTGTTTGCTTTGAATCCAATAAGGGAACTCTCCCGAATGGATAACCACAGCGTACCATTTCCGATCCAAAATAGACCCAAAAGGAGCGGCTAGTGCCCTTTTCCGGCACTTTTTTCACAGAAAGCACAAAAAACCATCCGGAATGTCGTTTGATGAGGAATGGACAAGCATAGCTTGCCACTCAGAAAGGCTATTAGCCACGCTTGGAAAAAAAATGATTTAAGTAGAGTGACCTCGCCTATGTGTTTTAGTCCAGGAGCTGTGGGCAGTGCATTTGCAAGGCTTGGAAATATTGTCATTGCGACTCATATGTAGTGCTCTGTCAGGAGTCGCTTTTGTGTGTTTTGTTAGACTCTACTCTCCAACTCCTTCTCTGAACTCCCTCAAAGACAGCACTCACGATAATATTCATCTCTGAGTTTGCTGGACTTTTCGTACGTCATGCACAGCCCCGACAGCACTGCGATGGAAATGCTGTGGAGACCCCACCTTGCTATAGATATCACGGGTGCAACTCCATTTTAAGACTTCGACCTAGCCCTTCGGTACAAAATGTCCTGCTCTGCAAACGTTTCTCCATGAAAAAGTTTGTTCCAAGCATTTTCTCCCTCCATTGACACGTCATTGCTGTTGTGATTGTCTGTTTCCCTTCCTTATTCACTTTTCTCTAGCTGTTGATCATTTTTCAACTCATGACATCCATTGTTTTCTTATATTGTGTATTATTTTCCTTCTTTTCTTTCCACCTTTATCTTTGTTTTTTTCTGATTGATTCGCCTATGAGTTCTACACTCCATTTCCTTCTGATTTCCTTTTATTTCTTTCGCGAAAAAGCTGCGAAACCGGGTAAAAAGGCAGGGGTTTGCTATCCTTGCACCGCACACTAACTGAGCTCGTGCCACGCGGGCATGTAATATCAAACTTGGGTAATTGAGTCTTTTTACTTGAAACATTTGAAATTGTTAACAACGATTCGCGAAAATATGCAGAACCAACATGAGTGAAAATTATAGCAGGGAAAACAATCAAAAAAGTCAACAGAGAGGAAAGAATAAAAAGGCTTTCGCAATATCACACTTCGTATTCTCGCATTTGCTATTATACTTTCTTTTATACTGCGTCGCGCGACGTTTCCTAAACAAATGCGCTGATATTCCTCTGAGACAAGTTTTATATCCACAGCTAGGGTAGGATGTTTTGGGAACGCAGACAAACTTGTGAATCGCGTTTCCCCTGATACCGAGCAATTATCCAATAACGTGACGATAGAGATTACTTTGTTCAAATGCAGAACTGCTGGTTTAATCGACCCTAGTGGACGTGAACTAACAAGGGAAGGATACTTCATCAGTATCGCCTTCCGTGGCGAGGTGTATATTGCTGTACGCAGCTCGCGACGCTGATTCCAAATCTGTTTTCATCTGCTCCTAAAAATGTCTCTGTGAGAAGTTAACCCGTTTTTCCAGGAACGCTCACATAGGGCACACGAGGTTGATGAATCAGGTCAGTCGTGGCGCAGTGGTAAGTTTCTCGCTCTTCAGGATCAGCATCGCGAGTTTAGTTCCCCTCGTAACCAGCTGTTTTGCATTTTCCTTCCACGTACTATTTTCCTTTTGAAATCCATGCTATGCATTTCTAAAGGGTTTTCCACCTACAAAATGATCTTTTTGAAGTTTGGAAACATTTGGAAGGATTCTCACCACTCCGATTTTGGAAACAATGACAGTGCTGATTTTACCACGTGCACGAAGATTAGACTTCAATATTTTATCCGCATTTATGGTAGAATATTACAGAATGACTGTAACGAGGTCTTTTTCGCTGCTCACACTGTGAGAAGCTATTTTGTTTCGAGCATTTTGTAATATTCTACCATAAATGCGCATAAACTATTGAAGTTTAATCTTCATGCACGTGGTAAAATCAGAACTGTCACTGTTTCCAAAGTCGGAGTGGTGAGAATCCTTCTAAATGTTTCCAAACTTCAAAAAGATCATTTTGCAGGTGGAAAACCCTGTAGAAATGCATGGCATGGATTTTTAAAGGAAAATAGTACGTGCAAGGAAAATGCAAAACAGCTGGTTGCGAGGGGAACTAAACTCGCGATGCTGATCCTGAAGAGCGAGAAACTTACCACTGCGCCACGACTCACCTGACGCATCAACCTCAAGCGCCCTACGTGAGCGTTTCTGACATGGAAAAACGGGTGTAACTTCTCACAGAGACATTTTTAGGAGCAGATGAAAACAGATTTGGAATCAGCGTCGCGAGCTGCGTACAGCAATATACACATCGCCAGAAAAGGCGATACTGATTAAGTATCCTTCCCTTGTAAGACCAACAGTACGTTTGCCTATTGCGTTCAAATTTTGGCAATCAACTACGCATTATTTCGAGAACGATAGTTAGAAAAGAAAAGTGGTTCTCCTCTTGCATTGCGAAGCGGGCTTCTGCTGCGCGACAAATCAGAGCACAAGCGTCGCGTTTAACCTCAAATCCGAGTTATCGAATCCATGCAAAAAACCGTACGAAAAAATTGTAACGGCACAAAGAATGAAGTGAAAGCACGCTGTGATGAAAGTGGCAGAACTACATATAAAGTTAAACAATATATTGTGACATAACCAGTGAAAAAGAAAGACAAAAAGCAATAATATGATCTAGGGCCATGGCGTATTGAGGCCTTTTATACTAAAGCGAGCACATGCCTCGTGTGAAATCATCTTTTGATTATGGCGAGAGAGATTTTTCATTCGCACGAAGCACCTATGCTAGAAAACTTAGCACCTCTAAAAGGTGATCTATTGACTGCGCCGCGATGGACAGCATACAGTTCCAAAATAATCATGGATTAAGCCCTCTCTTTATTCCATATATTTTTACGGTTTGCCTCGAAGAAGGGTCTTTGTAACCACTCGGGAATAGAGTTAGTGGCAGTTGTCGTGTTATCGCATTGAGCGTTGAGCTTTTGACAATTTCTGGGACATTTACTTCCGCAATACAATTCATGAACACGTCTTGGGGTGGAGAAAACAACATTGTTGGCAAATATTCAGGATCCTTAGAGTGAGTTTAGGGCAGTTCTAATTTCAGTGGTCCAGTAAATTTCTGCTCTTTTCAGACTCAACTTTCTGAAACTTTGGAAATTGTCTTCTGAGGAGGCATGAGTTTCGGTGATGGTTTTTCTCTTTTTCCTTGTCTCCGTCTAGTGGAAGGAACGAAACGGAGCATAGATATTCTTTTTTTTTTTGCTGATTTATCCAAAGTTTGATTTGTTATCCTGATTTTGCTTGGAAATATCCATGGGTTCTAACCCAGTAGCCGGAAGCCAGATAACGATGCCTTTACGAGATCGAATGCTGGAATAGACTCTACTGCGAGAACTTGTCCCCATAGCAGTAAAATGCAGCGGTACTCGCCATTTGCATGCTTTTTTCACTTCACACGGTATAAATTGCCTGGATTCTTGTTGCTTACGTTGTCGTTGTTCTTTTAAGGTGCAATATCCATTAATATGAAATTATGAACCAAAATGCCAATAAAGATGGATTTCTCCATGACAACAGATTGGAGCCTTGATGAATAATGGCGTTAAAAAGTCTGGAAAAGGTATTGTAGACTCGAGAATCCCATTTTATCTACGTTCGGGAAAGATTTCCGCGTTTATTCTGTTTGGCCGACGCGATGTTCGCCCACAGCAGCCCCCACTTGTCTGATGTGACGTCAATGGAAGCCATTCATAAAATCTCATTCGTTCTTCAGCACTCCGTCAGCCGGGAGCTGGTCTCTTGAATCTGTTGCATTCATCTTCCAAGTGGGTAAATATGTAGAAAATTGTGACGAAAGGACTGCAAATATGATCAATTTTACCCACTGAAATGCCCTCTTCGCTTGCAAATTTCGAAGATGTCTCCATTTTCAACGGACTTCTTATGATTGTTACCCAGTTCATTGGAGTCTTTACCATTTGGAAAATCCTTTTCTATGTTAGATATCCTAAACGGTACCTAGAAAGTAGTTTGCTATTTGTTAGCTATTCGGAAGCTCTTGCCAAATGCCAGACCCACGGGATGCTTTCTCATCGCTGCGATTGACGCAGTTCTATCGCTGCGATTGCTATTGCACAAGTGACGCAAGCATGTCAAGATGTCAGCTTTCACATGGAAACCATTCAAAAAGACGTGCTTGAGCCAATGATGTGGAACAAATTCAAAAATTATGATGGGAAATCGGGCCGCGACGGGATCGCTGTCGCCGGCATTGGATCCAGTTGTAGTCCAGGAGCTCTGTCTGCTTTGTGCCTTTGAAGATATTCTTATTTCAGTGTAAAAATAAAACAAAATACCCGTTTTTGGTGTCAACGTTCCTCACTTTTTTCTCAGAATTGACGTAATTTTAGTTTCTGGAAAAAAGGGACCTAATCCTTACAATTCCTCGCATCGTCCTTGTCCTCTTTCATATCAGACTAGAAAATTTTGCGCTTTACTTTCACGGATTTCTTACGCTTTACGGCTTTACGAATTTTTATGGATTTTAAGGGGATTATTCATTTTGACCTAATAGCACTCTGAAGAGCTCAAAAAATTACCTCATACCTTGCAATATTTCCCATGTTCGTTCAAGAAATTTCTATGAATTTTACCTCATACCTTTAGGACCAATTTATTCCGGAGCGGATTGAATTTTTAAGCCTTATCGACTTATAGGACTTTGTGAAGGACGTTGCTCTTGATATGTACTATAGTGTTACCCACTTCTGGGATTAGTCACTATTACAAAAGTTATGGGAAAACCCGGAAAAAATCCCACGAATCACACGGATTCCGAGAATCTTGATTCTACAATCGCGACATCACTTCTCCATCCGATTTTTGTGCAGATTGTCCAGGTAGTTTATATCCTGAGAATTTTCCTGCAAAACTCCATGTGTCCGTGATGTGTACTTCACCTAGTCACCCAGCCACCTTTATTTCCACGCTTGCACCTGCTACAAATCCTACGAACAGCTTCTTACCCGCTTTTGCCTCAAGGCAAAGGATCACAGCTCCCTTCTTCTCGAAGCATGTCTCATAATGGAACTTCTAAATGAGTTAGTAATGGCGACAGGCACCACCCTAGCCGTGAACGCCAACTGAGTCAACAGCATTATTAGAGGTGGCATTCTGGCTAGATATGTAGCTTCTTACTACTGGAGAGAATTGCGATATAGAAACTAAATATTATCTACAATAATATATCGTGTGTGGACCAGAAAATGTGGAGATTCGCATTTCCATGACTTTTACGGATTCAGAGGGTTTCTCGGTGATCCTGTCGACTTCAATCCTCTACTATGACTATCTGAGCTCATGCTCTAAAATGAACCACTTCCTGAGTTACCCAAAAACTTCGTCGTCTGCTAATAGCGCAGGTGCTGCCTCTACATATATTCCTTTGACAATAGCATCCAGATGTATGAATAGAGACTGGAGGCCGTAGACTCACTAATACCTCAAAGTTTGCTCCTTTCAAAAGTTCTGTCTGGTCTGGGTATCTTGGGTAGTTCAACCTCAGCTATTTGGTAAAGTCTGGGTATTCGAACTCATGTTATTCGTCAGAGTCTAGACTTGAAGCATTGTTCCGTCTCGAAGCCTCATTTTATTTCAGTAATGTTTCCACAGTTGAGACTTCACGATTGAAGCAATCAATAGCAAGGATGAACAGCTCGAAGCATTGAGACTGATCTCGTAAGAGATACTTTTCCTTCTAGTGCCGTCTCAGTTGCTTCTCAACGGCTGCTTGGTGGGGTGTTCTTCATCTACATCTGCCCATTGCCCTTCTCCTAGACATGCTATGTATTTTATGTTGTAGGCTTGAAAAAGGCGTTACCACGCCGAAAGCTAGCCCAATAAAAATTGCTTCAATCGTGAAGTCTCAACTGTGGAAACATTACTGAGAGTCTAGACTGTTGAACCGGAGTTATCCAGGAATGTTTAGGTGTTTGATTTGAACTTACTTTGAGATCTCACCATCAGCAAAGTCCAAGAATGCTATTCGGGTTATTTTTTACCTTTGCTTTGATTGCGACTAGCGGCGATCGTGGATAAAGCTTTTTTCCCATCCCCCCCCCTCCCTTCCGTCGTGACTTGGGCTTGCCATTGCTGACTTGGTGCACTTATGTATTCACTTTTCAATTTTGCATTTTGGAAATTTATATTGGGAATTATAGCTAAGTTTTTTTGGATTATATGTCAATCTTTAGTTTTCGTTCCGCCCACTGTCCTTATACGAAAACTAAATTATGCTACAAGTTTCCCTCTGCACTCATCAGTAAGGTGAAGGAAACTTATAGTCGCGTGTATATGTAAATTTTTATACATATACAACGAAAATTATTAACCTATACGTACACGCGTCTACACTCATATAAACACACGAAACACACGTAAACATATGCATTGTATCATGTGTACTTAACGCAAACATGTAAACGTACATATACGGCTGGAACACTTTGACTAGCACTCATACACAATAAGCACAAATTGTAAGTAATGTAATGTACATAAATTTATAAACATGAAAATTTTAATAATGTACATGCATACAATAATGAACACGTATCATCTAAGCAGGTCTACAGGCGTATTAAATAAATGAGTAAATAAATAAGTAAATAAATAAACAGTAGTGGAAATATAATAGAACTACTCAGTGATCCATTGCATGAAGTTGTCAACCTCTTTCCAGGGGCCTACGGACGTTCGTCACCCGCCGCACCGCCGCGCGCGATTTCGCCCGCGCGGCGAGGTCAGAGTCAGACAACGGGGGTGGCACGGAGCAGGAGTGCTTGTTTAGGCGAGGCAATAATGACGTTGCAGAGGGCGCAGACATAGGCTAGGGAACAACGCTGGTTCACAGATACCACAGACGACGAGAGGGTTACTTGCCGCACCTCGCCCTTTTCGCCGCGTTATTCCTCGTTGAGTGGCGAACGTCACGAAATTTTTTTCAGGGGCTCAGACATTCGTGGGGGTGGATTGCAGGTGGAAATGGGTCCACCCCCAGTTGTACCTGGGGGTGGACCCAAAATCGTGGAGCACCTACCCCCGACAATTGAAAGACGTTCCCCCACGTGCCCTCGCAGCAGTCCCCCGAGCGCGTTATTGGGTTCCGGCGGATGGGGGACGACCGGGGTTATGCACAGCACGCTCTGCTCTTCTTGGGCGTCCAGAT
>JARK01001354.1:314118-324926 GCA_000688135.1 Ancylostoma ceylanicum | reverse complement strand
GGGGGGGGGGGGGGTCTGCGTCCGCAAAGTAGGTTGTTCGCATCCCCCGACCGCTGCAGCATACCACAGTGGGAGTAGTAAAATTTTAATGGCCACTAGTAACCACCGTAGTGAGCCCGTGTTTGCGGCCAATAAGATCTCATCAGCCGTCGCGCATAAATCACTGAGGAGCCGTGTGTGTGTGTGTGAAGCGGCGTTATGAGCGTGGTGGTTTGAGTGTCGTTCAGTCGGTCGCTGTGCCGCTTTGGCAATATGAAAGCTACTTTGTTGTTTCCGCTCGACGTCGCGCTGCCCTGCCGTCACCGACGGCGGCGGCGGCTCCCCGCGCATTCCATTCCAGACACCGTTGTCGAATCAACTCGTCCCCGTTCCCATCCGTGCACTATTCAATGGTGGTTCTGGGGATGTCGTTGTCGGAAATGTGTGACGTGTTTTTAGTGCGTAGCTTCCAACTGCTGCTAGATGCTGCCGGCACGAGTGCCTCTTCAGCAGCTCTTTGTTGTGTGGAGGTTTTTCCTCATCCGGAGAGTTATTGATGTGTTTCTGGGTTCTTACATGGGCATTTTGTTCCTGTCCTGCTCTACCAGCTAAATAAGGTGTTTCTTTCCACATTCACCACTTTCTTACTTTTTTAAAGGAGTTTTTTTTTACTATTTTTACCACTGAAAGAGCTAATCAGCTATTGTTTGCTGCGGATTTTGTACTGGGCCTATAGGCGTATGAAATAGGTAAATAATTGCCTAAGGGAAGGTTAATTGATTGGGTAGGGTTAGGGGAAACCAACAGAAACCCTACCGATTCCTTTCATGTTAGCCCATCTGCCCCGTGGTCGATGCATGACAATATTTGAAGAAAAATCAAGTAAAAAAACTTCTTATACATATTTTTCCACACCAAAAATAGAAACCATTGCAATCCCGCTTTCATATCCCCCAGGACTGCAGGGCTCTTCTGTTTTCTAAAAATCCATTTTTCGCTTTATCTGCATTTATTCCTCGCCTGCAACCACTATCGGTTGCGTGAAGTTTGCATGTGATTTGCATGATGCTCACATGGCGAATATTTCATGCAATTTTCGTGCAAGAAACGGTTTTTACTTTCTTTCTAAACAATTTCTAGTATCAGCTCTAATAAAAAATAGAGTCAAAGGTTTGCTAACGTCTAAAGTTTGTACTGATAACTAGTAAATACATTCAAGTGAAAAAATATGATAGTAGGTAAGCAGCCACAAGTTATACTCTTTTCAAATAGGAAGCAAAATGAGCGTTTGACCTGCGTTGATCTACGCCACATGCTGTGCCCTGCACAATAACCTCCTGGGTCAGAGTTTGTTCCACTTTTCTCAGCTGTTCGTCCTGATGATGACTGGGTCCTATCAGGTTTTGCTTCCTTGGTTTCCAGCATAATCTCGATAATCGATTATTGATTTTTCGTAGCCATTATCTTATCTAGCTTGCAGGGAATTACGTGGATTTGGATTTTTTTTATTTGAAGTTCATGTCAGCGTTTTTGTCAATTTCGTATTTGAATTCCTGAGTTTTCTTTTTTTAAACATTCATTTGCTATTCGAACTGCTCTGCAGAGAATATCAATTTTACCGCTATATCCGTGCAGATGTTTTCTCCCTTCTTCCAAGCGGATAAGGCTGGAAGTTTTACTTTGCATCTGTCATGCACTTATCCGTCCTTAATTCCACCTAATGTTTGATCCCTCACATATTTTTTCTTTGTAAGGAAACTTGATTTTGGTGAACATGTCAATGACAGGAACTTTTTTCTGGAGAGAGACGTTTGAGGAAATGACTTTCTGTAGTGAATTTCGTGTTTATTCCATGATGATTGTAAAATTTTTATGCGAAATTTATAAAAAATTGAAATAGAATCGCAATATGTGTAGAATTTATGATAAACTTGAGATAAAAAGATTTATGCTGTGACGTTTGTGAAAAAAAAAATGCCTGCGTGTTTCTCGAAGCAATAGACGTGGAATGGGCCTGTATATTGTTGTTTTTCTTTGAGAACAATTTTGTTTGAGGGGCTTGTTACACCTTGTGATATCCTCGAATCTCCTCTTGACAGCTGAATTCAGTGTGAAGGGGCTGAAAAAGCGTACAGATCCAGGAAATTCTTGGGCAAATCTTATTGGCTGCTAGGACACATATGTGGGATGGGTTATTTCTCTTTTCTCTCTCTTATTTCTTTCTTTCTTTTTTTTCTATGCCACACCCTTGTTTTCCTTATGAAATGTCAATCGATTGTTTCTTCTGAAAGTTTTTTGACCACTCCCGTATGTGGCAGTATTTTATCATATTTGTCGATCGATTATCGATTTTTCATAGCCATTACTTCACTCGATTTTTGATTTTCTAGTGAAACTAAGATGGATTTCTACGTGAAATGGAATCTCACACATTCTCTGACAACCTTGTAGGGGGGAGGCAACCCCTGTGAGTGCTGTTTTCCTTCGTGGAAGAAATATTGACGCAATATTTGGATAGCCGGGCGTCATCCGTACTTGAAGGCGTAATTAGGCGAGATTCCACATCGATGTCTCACTCAACAAAGGATAGCAATTCATAGAGGCGTGGGAAATTCTGGATTTTCATGGAAATTTTGTCTGGATAATTGAGGCCTCGGTCCAGGAAATCAATTTTATTTCATTTGGTTCGAATTTTATTGCTGCTATTTATTACAGTCGTTATATTATAAATTTCTAGATTATACAGTGTTGTCAGCTATTTTTTAGAAAATAGTAACAAGAATAGTAATGCATTTTTCACTTTACATCGTACATTTTTCACTAATAAGCATTTTTGCGACTGGTTTGGATGATTCCCAAGAATTCTGGAGCGCAAGGTTAAGCCTGTCCACGAAGGCAGAAATGTGGGCCATACCCGATAATTGAGCGATTATCGCCTCAAAATGCATTTATTTACTTGTTTGTTTTATTTAGTTTACATTTTGTTGACCACAAAATATGAATGCGAGGCTTCCCATTGTATTCCTCAATCTTTCATAACCGCCATGAATCCTTGCTGTTCCAAGAATGAGCACTCACAAATCCTCGACACGTGCGACGATGTAATCGCATACTTTGACCGATCAGGATATAAGGATATAATCAAAGCGCTGGACGAGAGTAATTACTAATCTGCATATATCCGCTGAAGTTATCCGGGCATTTGGCTTAGAAGACGGGGGAAAGGAGATCCGTGGTCTTTAATATCGCGAGGAAGCTGTTTCAGAAATGATTTTTACACGCTGTAGTAGGAAAATCCTGGGAAAACGGTTCGCATTAGGTAGTTTTTGCTAGAAACTACTTGCTTAGACCACCCATCCCATAAAAATATCATTAAATCCTTCCTCATGCACCTACACACTTCCCGGATTCATCCTGGATTTGGTCAGTCACGAGGCTAGAACAAGCTGTATTCTCCCAGCTAATCCGTCCCACGCATGAACTTGAAAGGGAGGAAATCTGAGGGATTGTTAAGGTGAAAGCTATGAAATGTCAGTGCTCTTTACAGCTAATTCTTGGCTAAAGCCTTTTCAGAGTAGCTGATCTAAGCAGTGCAACTCCCTTTCTCCTCCATTTTTGCAAGAAGTTTCTGGAAAATGTGGAAGGGTTACCGAATACCTTTTCATATTTGTCACACTATGCGTTCTTTCATAGTTTCCTGTAGGATAATCACGATGTAGGCCTTTTCACATCACCGTCTATGGTGACTAACTAACTAACTGGCTAACTAGCTAACTTAGTGTTCATGGCAAAGTTCTCACCAAATCAAATGATATTCGAATGTTGCGCCGAATATTCGATTATTCGGGGTAATCTAGGAACTGTTACCGGGTAGCCATCTTCTTCTCGAATTTCTGTGCAAAGTATCAGCTCCTTCATTATTGTATTTAGTAATAGTAGTAGTACATATGTAGTCAGTAATAGTATACCAGAGTGGTACAGTATACTATAGTAGTAGAACGTAAGTGGTGAGTATATTAATAGTATAGTAATAGTACATAGTAATATAATATATTTTTATGTACTATTATAAATAGTAATTGGTAGTAATAGCATATATGTAGTAATAGTCCATATAGAGCCTCTCTAGTGTCTGGTTACCAGCTTGATCGTCCGGCAGACGCCGGACTCCCAGGCTTCTTTGGTGCCCGTTTCGCTCGCAATGTTTCAGTGTGGCACATTCCCCACATCACACCACCTACTCTTCACCCTATCAGTACTAAAGCTTTTGTACTTTCCCATTTCTTGGCGTCGGAGCACCCATTCCATGGCTGCAGAAAGACCGACTGACTTTTTTCTTCCTATGTGTGGCCGTATGTATCTCGGCACCCAGATAAAGAGAGAAGCTGGCAGACGACAGAACCACTGCCGTGCTCACTTCTGGTTTACGGCGCACCCTTATCACACTGTTGGACCCGAGCGTTTCCCCACCCTTGGACGCCGTCTCACCCTTATCACACCGATGTACCGATCTGGGTGAGTTGACCCATAGAACAATAAATACCAAGACTCATTCATTTGCATTGTGATGTAAACAACTGTTGGTCTTCCAAGCAACGGAAAGTGGGCCAGAACGAGGTAAAAATCAAAATTTGCAGCCTTTTTGTACATAACTCGACGCACAGAACACGATGGTGTAGGTATTTTTCGTTTTCGATGGCTGGTTCTCGCGAACAGACTCACGCACACATTAACTGTCAATTAAGAAGAAGTAACATAGTATTCTGTGGTGTATAGTAACAGTATGCTACATTAATGATATATCGTAATAGTACACTGTAGTACTACACATAGTAGTGTATGTAGTAATAGTGATATAATACATAGTAATAGTGATAGTAATACTATTAGGTTGGTCCGAAAGTCTTGCTCAGAATTTCTTGCCCTTGAGTTAAAGTTTTTTGGCAATATAATGTGGTATGATGTTCCACTATTTCTACTACTTCTCAATTATAGAAGCACCAGAGTTTATCCGTGGACGATAATGTTATGATTGTTTGAAGAAAATGTGAACTTGGCACAAGACTTTCGGCCGAAGGCAGTATATGTAGAGTACACAGTGTAGTATTCAACAGTTTATTACGGTATCAGGTCATATTCGAATGTCGTGTCATGACCTTATCAAATTCTTCATCTGTCATACTACACTAGTTTCGTCCGATCTTCTTTGATAATTCATCGCTGCACCGAGTGCATGGATGTCCTCGTCGCCTTGATTCGCGTTGTCGTATGGTATCCACGTCGTTGTCAGTTCAACCCATTCGTTATTATCCATTCCTAGAATCTTTCCAGTGCAGTGTAGTATAATGTATAGTGATAGAACATAGTAACATAGTAGTGGATATATAATAGTAATAGTGCTGAATGACGAGTGGTCATTCGAATATTATTTGACCCTGTCAACACTCCAGTGACCGAGGTCTAAGGGTTTATTTTCGGCGGGAGAGGCAATTAGCATGTGTGCATGAATAGTATACATGTGTACACATATGTTTGTATATGTATATATGTATACACGTATATAAACCTAGTATTCGTGCAACAAAATTAAATTGTAAAATACATATCTGAATCACGCATTTACCCAGATGCACGCATACGTTGATTCTACATTTGCTTGTGGGCGTACATGCATGTATGTGCACATGCATGCGTACTTGCAGAAATGTGTATATGTCTGTATATGTAAATATTTGCGTGGACATATGTAAGAAAATTCACATAGCACACATTATAAGTTTCCTTTACCTTACTGATGAGTGCAGGAGGAATCTTATAATACAGCTTAGTTTTCGTATAAGGATAATGCACGGAACGAAAACTAGCTATGGATCCAAAATCAAATATTGAATTATTCAAAATTTAAAGAGTGGGGGGTGTAAGCGTTAGTTCTTTTGCTCTGGTTGTCCAAGCAATCTCCTTTTTTCTCGTGTTGAATATTCAGATTTCCTTGTATTTGCCGTACTTATTGCTCTTCTCCACCCCATATGGATATGTCATTTCTGATCCGCTTAGTGCTCGTCGGCACGTCTTCGTTGTGGAAAAGTACACGCAATCGTGAACGACCGTTGTCCTTGAGGGATATGAGGGGGCCTCATCACCCGTGTGTACGTACTCAGATGCACATGACATGCTCTTCTGCAGCCGGTTGCATCGTCCTCCCTCAATCCAGACGCTTTAATTCCTTAGCCTTCGTGCCTGTTGACGTTCATTTTTCGTGAAATTCGAGTAATTTTCTGCACCGGCTCAGCACGCATTTCCATTAATGACGTGTTTTAATTGCAGAGTCGTCCTCAGGTTCGACCCGTGTGCCTCTCCCCTCATGGAGGGGGCGTGGGTGATCATCATCGTCGTTCTGGCTTTTTGTGCGCTTCTGCTCTCCACGCTTTGCGTCTATTGCACACTGCACGTATGTCGGTCGACCCATGTCAAGTACACTGGTAAGTTTGCTTTGGTGATTTTGGGATTTCTAGGGAATGTCCTGGGGATCCCAAGAAGACCCCTGCGCTTCACTGAAAACCTTCTCTGGCCAAAATTGGATTGACCAAATATAACCAAATTGGACTTCCAAGATTTATTCTGACCATAGGTTGCGTGCTGAGGGGATTTGGATTTCAAAATGAGTTTTCGCCTGTTTTTACAATATAGAAAATATTTGAGGAGGAGGAGGCGGAGTCGATTGGGACATAGGGTATGGAGGTAGTCGGGACGGGTGTGGGTCATCATGAGACAACAGGAGGCTGGGCCTGTTCTTGTTATCGGTTCATTCAAATGAGGGACCAATCACAGGAACGTCGCTCGCCCTGTATCGCCTCATGATGGCCCATACCCAGTCGGGACAACTCATCCATTCTTAAGCTCCGCCCATCAAGCCATCTCCATTAGAATGTTGACCGGGTAAAGATCCTCTTATATATCGGATAAATCAAATTAATTTTATTTATAGCTTGGTAGCCCATCCAAAAAGAATAGAATATTCCAAGACGAAGTCGTTTACAGCATAGGAAATGAGGATAGTCAGGACAACTCATCCACTCTTAAGCTCCGCCCATCATGCATTTCCATTATAGCCTTCACTGAAAGAATTCGAAAAAAAAAATAAAAATCGAATAAACTCAACTAATTTAATAAATAGCTTAGTAGTTCTTCCAAAAAATCGAATATTCCAAAAACAGAAACAATTACAATTCTTCTTCCGTACATCCCAGAAGCGCAGGGCTCTTCTGTTTTTGAACAATTTTGTTTTCCCAATTTTCACTTTATTCGAGGTCGAATATTTGAATATTGAATACATGAAACAAATTATTCGGTCAACACTCTATTTTCCATGTTTGACTAGGCAAAAAAAAGAAAAGGAAAAAGAAAGGGGGAAAAAGCGGATGTCATATAGTGAACACCCAGTGGTCATAGACAAGGGGCGGGACCGCGGCACGAGCACTCTGGTTGTCTGCTGCACCTCGCGAGGCAGCGGGAAATCACGACGTATTGGTTTTCCTCCGTGTTTCTGCTCAGCAGGCCCGCTGCCTAGGTGCAGCAGACAACCAGAGTGCCCGCGCTGCAGTCACGCCCCTTTTCTACAGCCGTTTGGAGTTCACTGTATGTTTATGCACTTATTTTTACATGGAAACAGTATTGCGAATAAAATCGCCATGACGTCACCTTTTCGTGGATTTACCAATCATTATTTGCATAAACATCTTGGGCTAGCTTTATTAATTATTTCCTGGAAAATACAAATCCCAGGATCCAATTATATCCATGATTCACGAGTTGAAACCTAGTCAGTATAGGATTTTCTCTGTAGTTCTTACATGTCAGAAGGGAAATTGTCAGGAAATTTCATGCTAAAATGTGCAAACGTTCCTAGACATTTCCATAGTTTCTCCGTCTAGGATGCTCCCTAATGAAAGTTTTCCATCTGGCTTGGCCTCATCTGCATGTATGAAGGCGGTGGCAAATCCTGGAATGACTTCAATTCCTAGTAGACAGCTGTGAAACTTCGTTGAAAAAGTGCAAACCAATAATCTGGGAGTGAAAACGATGTAAATAGAATGCGACAGCTACAAACTACTTCCTCCTACACCATACTGAGTTGTCGCCTACTTTCTTTTTGTTGTTGCTTTGAAAGAGCTAATTGTTCGGACCTGCCCTCCCTCTTGACCGACCGAGTGTGGGAGTGAATAGGTACTTATTGTTAGTAGTGAAATATCATATTATTTTCAACCCCATTTTTTGTGTGCTGCGTCATCCATCCACTTACAAAAACCCGCCGGTTTTTCTCTTCTTCTGGGAATCTGCTATGTTCTTGTGGAGACTTATTTCCTGTTATTGTTCAGCGTTTTTCCAAGCTCACCGCGCACCTCTCTGCGATTCTGCTGTTTCGGTCATAGGTGGAATACCCCGAGAATGGGTCTCACCCATCCTTCACTTTGCGGCCAAGCCGGCCGGAACCTTCACTTTTGGTGGGATGGATGTTGTTACATAGACGTTGCATGGATTGCATAAAATTCCCAGAATTGCGAACCAAATTTCTGGAAAAATTCAGACGCGCAGAAGTAGGGACCGCGCCGCGCCCCATCTCGCGCGCAAAAGTGAACCTTTCTCAGAGGCGAGGTTCCTGGAAAATAGAGGAAGATTTGCTCTTTCCAACGGTGTGCAGCGTTCCCTGATTGCTTTTGAAACCAAGCAGAAATTTTTTTCCAAAGTTCGGCAATTTTTAAACTTTGAACACTTTTTTCAGCTTTCATTGGAATCATTTTCCAGAGGCGAGGTTGCCAGCGTGTTCAGCTCGCGATTCTGCGTCGATTGGTACTTGGGTGCAGGATGGATATTCACTGTGAAGCGAGAAATGCCGGTTGGTGAGAATGCTATGACGGGCATTCTCATCGGCTAGACGATTAAGTACAGGAATGGAAGAGACGCAGACAAGGGCAAATGAGAATGCCCGTTATAGCATNAGCAGTAAGCATGTATACTATGAGGATCATCGATTCGTCGATGATACTACTCCAGGGCGAATGCCCTGTAATAAATAAATTGCTGCAGATCTAGTATGTATATACAGTCTTTGTGGGAAAGACGAATTGCACGAGAGGTTTCATAGCATCGCCGCTGCAGAATAGCGTGGGAAGTTACTCTATCCTCTCACTTGGAGCATGCTCTCTTCCATCCATCGTCCAAGACCCACCGTGATTCTGCTGTCACGGAATCCGTCTATCTTTTCGAAAAAGACTGTACTGAAGACATGAAACGCGGGTACACTTTGATATCACGGGAATCTTGAAGTTATTATCAATTCCTCGTACATAACGACGTCGAGGATTCCCAAATTTCGAGATATTTCTTCTTTTCCCACTATCTGGCGCAGTGTGGGGGCGCCGGCGCCTAGTAATGGAGAAACGAAATCATCCCAGAAATCCACTCGCCGAGCGGTGGGACCTCCTTTGCGAGTAAAGCGCTTCGCAAGCGATTTTGTTGACACCACATCCCGAGAACTAGTACACTCTATTGTACCTTCCTTCATAAATCCATGCTAGACGTTATCTTCTGCAGCTCGTATAATTCTTGTCAACACATGTGAATCAACAACACGACAACCAGGTAAAGCTGTCCGAACAGCATCTCTTCAAACTCACACGTTTTTTTCGAACTTCTAGGGAGCTCTTGCACACGCACACACACGTTATATGTACGTTGTAGAGGTTTGCGCGTAGAGATGGGATTGTATGTGCACTTGCACGCGCGACACCATACTGAACAGCATCTTCACCTTTTCAAATTGTTCGAATTCCTTTTTTTCCTTCTTGAAGTTTGCCACCCTTTCAAATTACTGTTTCATATCATGCTTGGAATCTCTTATTTTTCCGGGAATTTTTTTTGACGAGGAAGCATCGGCAATCTGCTTTAATTCTTCTCCAGGAATCTCACGGTTATAGTTTCCGCCCAATTTGCCTACGGAGGTTATTTGACGCGATAATCTCAAGGATCATACGTATTTTGTCACATTCTGCCAAGGTTGGTAGCTGTTGTCATCTCCCATAACTTTTTTTTTCCGAATATCACAGCTCTTTTCCATTGCGCAAGTCACGCTTTTTCCTTATCGTTTGTACTGCTGTGCCTCGTATTCGGAAAATGCTGTTCGCAGCAGTTCCATGCGATTCTTTTATGGAATCTCCAAAAGTTGGCTCTCTCATACTTCCCCTAGAAATACATGAAGCGTCGGACTACCTGAATATCTCCTGATTATGTAAGGTGCAGCAAGATGTTTTAAGAGAGGAGCATGCAAGTCTTCTAAGATAGGGGGGGGGGGGCTCGACAGAAGATCACGTTCCTTGGTCAGTTTGCTGCTATGGGCACATTTTTATGTGAGTATCAATTTAAGGGACAACTCCAAAAAAGCCGTAAAATTTCCGGGTAGTTGATTATGAGATGCATCCTTTTCTCGAATGTCGAATTCAGCGTAGAGCCTGTGCACCTCCTCTAGAATATCTGCTCGCTTCGTGCGTATGTAGTAAATGACTATAGCCTGTCCACCTGGAGCATGCACCACAGGTCGCCTCCCAATCGATGCCGCGGCGTAGCAAGAGCGTTTGCGGACACTTATAGTTCTTCTCAAAAAATAGACGGATTGCGCGTGCGGTTTCTTAGCGTCGCGGCTGCAGAATCGCGGCGGGACCTCTCGACCCTCTCACTTAGAGCATGCTCTCTCCGCATCTCTCGTTCAGGTTCCGCAGCGATGGTGCAGTCGCGCAATCATTCTATCTTTTTGAGAAGGACTGTACCACTTGGGC